>JAREIK010014111.1:0-28166 GCA_029783825.1 Sapria himalayana
GAAAATGAAAGAAGATAAGGATGAGCAGATTAATCATTTGAAGGAAGAAATGCAAGAAATTAAAGAAATAAATGATGAGATGAAATAAATGAATGAAGAGATGAAAGATATTAAGAATTTAATGCAACAGTAGATGTCCTATATGGAGTCACAGTTAGCGGCATTGATGTGATAAATAGCATTTCGAGATCCAGCTACAAAACCAAGCAGGAAAGGCTAGCACAAATGCAACAATTAATAATGAGGATGATTTTATATCAGAATTATTTTGATAGCTAAACAAGATGAGATTTTTTTGGAGGTATCATTTGTTTTATTTTGGTTTTGTTCTTTGCTTTGCTGATTAACCTAATCATGAATCTTTACAGAACATCTAATGTGATATGCACGAAAAAATTCTGATTCAAAGCCTTCAGACATTGCCACGGTCCTTCCTATGGATGGGTTCCATCTTTACCGATCTCAGATGGATCAAAAGGAGACCGAGCTTCTATTATCTTATTATTTCTGAAACATTTTATTTTTGCACTCTCTATCGCTCTCTAACATCATTTCTGGCCATCTTTTAGATATATATTGAAGTTGTATAACTATCAACTCATATTCATGTTTTTTCATATCTATAATTACTATTTTTGTAAATCTATGAATATGTTGTGTACCCGGATATTTCGAGTAGAGTTTTAGCCTATTATAGTTATATAAAAGGCTAGGATGGTCCTCCTGGTCCTGGGAATTTCACGTTAGCTTCTGAAGTTGTGAGATGGAAGAAAAATTCTGGTCCCACGTAGACTAGGGTTTGTTCTGTGCACTCTTATTTCATGCAGATCTGCATTGTTGCTGTTCAGATCTGTGACTACTTTTTCTCAGTCATCGGTGGAATTAAACTATTGAATTTTAATTGCCATAATGATTGCTAATGAAAATCAATTAAATGTGTTCATTCTACTTGTTCTCATTCTCTTGCATGTTCATAGTTTCATGGATGATGACGAGCTGAACAGGAGGAACTATGGCTATTACGAACCATCTTTCAAGTGGCATTTTGGTCTACAACTAATATTTAGCATGGAAAACCACGACACGATGCCTTTCTTACTGGGATGTGATCTTAACATCTTTATCGTTAATGCCAACATCCATTCCATCTCTATGAATGCGATTTCTTCAACACTTCTTTTGTAATATAATACATGAGAGATGTCTGGATAAACCAAAAAGATAAGTTTTTGAACAAGTTACCTCCAAATGCTTCTTATCTTGTCCTCAGAAACTTCTGGAACTCATCCATTGCAGATTTTGCACCAACATGATTCTTTGCGAGGTGAAAGGATTTGTAAGATCGATCAACCAAGCTCTAACAAACAAGGTAGACAATCCAAGAGAAAGTAAATTGGTGATCCGCCAAAAAATCAAAACCAGAGAAATCGAGGAAACCAAAGGATCCAAACTCCATTTCTTTTTCACATTTGAAAGCACCAAAGAAATGCTTGGACGTGGTCATCATTAGCAATGACATGGATATCTTTGGCATTCCCATACTAGTCTACACTTGCACAGGCAAGTCTTAGCAGTGCTATCTATGGGGTTGTGGTGGGTGCCAATGCGCATGCTACACACATCGATGTATCCCTTGCCGTTTAGCATGAAAATAAGAGGAGTGGGGATAGTTGGGAAGAACATGAGTTAAGATGTCCTGTTATATGAAGTTTGCAAATTTTGCAGCCATTTGCTTTTTTTTTATATATTGGGAAGACAACATCTAATTTTTGAAGTTTTGTTCCTCTATTTTTCTTTGAATGTATATTGTTTGTATGGAGTGCATATTATTTTACTGAGAACATATTGAATTGTTCTGTAATTACATTGATGCATACAACGAAGTGACGATCCTTGCTTCGAACCAAGAGAGGAACCATATTACAACAGAAGCTACGAGGTTGATGGACTAATACAATGAAGCTAAGCAATCAAAATTATTGGTGCAAGCACATGGAGAGGGGAAGAAACATTCTAAGAAAGACACAGTGGAACTTGGTGCTATGGGGGGTGGTGAGGTAGAGCAACCCATTTATAGGTTATAGGACTAGAAGAGAGTTCTAGTTGTGCAAGGCAAGGTGCAAACTTTGATGCTCCGAGCCTTGCTCATGACCTGTCTTCTAGGTTTTCTTCTAAGAGTTTTTAGATATATTTTCAAAAATTTAAATAATATTCGCATTTCTTATTAATGTTGATAGTGATACTTTGTGCCTTCTTTTTGAAGTATAAATGGGATAATACTTTACCTACTATTCTATATATATATATATATATCTATACTTGCTATTCTATATCTATAAGACATCCATATATACTATAGTGTATATGTGTATATACTATAGTATATATGTACATATATACTACAATGTATATATATGTATATATACTACAATATATATGTACATATATACTATAGTATATATGTATATATACTATATATATGTACATATACACTATAGTATGATATGTACATGTATACTATATATAACTATCTTTTTTATGAGCATGATGTTTGTGATATTGCTTATGTTTTGCTGAGTGCCATGTTCTCTACTTTATCAATTAATACGTTGTTCTATTGATAGCTTTTTGGAGAAAGAATTATGATGTCTTACAGATTGAGGCATGCCTGGCACACACAGGTACACTTTAAGAGTGATATAGAGTTTATACTTCATGTGAGTTGCCCTAATAAAAATAACATGTTATATAAAGGCATTGTTTGTATGAGGTTATTTATCAAGTATATTATATTTATTTTATGTTGTGTGATTTAATGTTTTACATGGCATCAAAAGTGACCCCAGGGAAAGCAAGACTCTAGTGGGGGGGGGTGTCAGAAAGAGCTGTAAATCTCTAAAAGGAGTGTATCCACGTTGCACTAGCTACCATGATTACCCATGCATTGTGTGCTATGCAAATCTTCACACACTCACTGTATGTTATCAAAACATTGCAACTCACTGTGTGTTATTAAAATCATTACTCACAAGGCTTTGACATTGATTCCATCTACATCAATGCAATATGTGACCCATAGTGGTGGATGTTGCTAAAAATGAGTTTAATGAGCTGGATCTGATGCTCTACGACCTCAATACTAGCAAAAGGCGAGATGTTAATTTCTCTATGTGCTCGTAACAGGCTTGGCATAGCATTTAGCTGTGAAAGTTTTTGTTTTTTGGTTTTTTGTTTTTTTTTTATTTTTAATTTGATTTGGTTGCTTGGATAGGGCATAGACCCTTCCTATCAAAGCGAAACTGTGAAGTTGTGCAGAGAAGCTAGATGAGCTATTATAATGGCAAAGAAGTGCAGGTAAGACATCTACTCGAACATCATGATAGGTAATTTGACAAGCATTCTTATTAAGTATATTAGTATTCTTATTGATTAAAGTCATGTTCTCATGGTTAGAGTAATATTTGTTCACAAAAGTATTGAGATAAGATTTCGTTTATGATGATAATGAGAGGTTAAAAGAAAATTTGTATGAAGTAGTAATCAAGTTTTCTTGTTTGATATAATTTCTTGTGTACACGAGATATTCATATATTTTTTGCTTTTGTGAATGATATTAATACTAGCTTTTAATATCTGATGCGTCGAAGCAAAATTAACTATTTATGCTCACGAGCTTCAAATATTCTCTCAAATTGTCATTTATTTTTCATAAAAAAAATTTTCTTACAGTTTTCTTAAGCAAAAAACATAATAATAAATTTTAAATCACATGGGATATGAAAAGACAATTTTTTTTTTATTTTTGGTAATAACCATTTCTATGCATCAATAATTCAGTTGAACAAGAAAGGAGCAATATATGGTCAAGATAAAGAAAAAAGATAAGATAGGAAAATAGGGTGTGCACGTGTGTGTTTGGACACATATAGTTATACTATATTCATGATTTTTGCATGTATATTGCATATATACATGCCTATGCATTTTAAAGTAAATGTAGAGTAATATTTGATGCATACGTGCATGATAACATAGTTCATTAGTTTTTTTATTGCTGAATGTTGTAGACTACCCCCATTAATCCCAAGCCTTTTCTTAACAACTTGACCGGGAAGACGGTCATTGTAAAACTCAAGTGGGAAATGGAATACAAAAATGAGCTACCTTGTGTTCTTTTCTTATGCATTGTATTTTTTTTCTCATTTTTTTCTTTAGTTTCTTTCAGATTTCTGTGTTTCGGTGGATTTTTATATGAACCTATAGGTGGGCATAAATTCAATACCACGCAGCCTGTTGTCATTTCAACTACCATTTCACCCTGTTTGGCACTTTCTAGTGAGTTTTGTATGGAAATAATAGGTTTAAAATACAAAATCCAAAATATAATGCTAGTTTGAAAATTATTACCAAACTAATGCATCTGACAAATAACATGGCAATTTGTATCATTGTGAATGACGGTCATTGCCATGCTTTTAAATTTTTAAAAATCAAAGGCTAGCATTATGAATGCTGGCTATTAAATTTTAAAAATTTTTAACTTGAGGCATTAAAAATGACAAGAGAGTGTGTGGCATCCAACCTAGTGAAAAACAAGGTTGAACAAACCATATTTGTGGATATTTGTTCCAGAAGAACATCCACCACCTTGGCTGCTACTGCAAATATCACGCTAGTTATCTAAAATTCATACCTGAAAGAATCCATAAAACCTCTTACCGTAGCCATCTCTCCTCCTCCTCAATTTCTTTCTTTTAGTTAATTTGAACCATTAGGGAAAGACTTAAGCTCGTCATTAGAAACACTGACAAAGATTGAAGATGTGATGAGGGTTTTACCGGTGATGGAGAGGAAGAAAAAAAAACATAGTGATTATGAGAGAGTGTATGGCAAGCATAGAGAGTGTAGTCAGAGGAGTGAGGGAAAAAATGGAAATGGTTAGATTATTAAAATTTCCTCTGTTCTCTTTAAAGAATCATTCAAAAGTAGATATTTGCCAAAAATTTATGGAGCTTAAGTGCATAATAGATGGTTATTCGAGTACAGAAGTTGTTTTATATGTGGGTGATCTTAAATGGGTCTCTAATATTTGGCCAAATTATAGTACATTATCACAAAGATGCAAAGTCTGATATACGAAATAGGTGACGAGGCTAGAAGAGTATGGCTCATGGAAATCTCTACATTCCAAACTTACATCAAGTGTAAAGTAAGCTTTCCCTCTCTAGAGATTATTTGGGAACTTTATCCAACCACTATTCCAGTTGGAAGCATGAATCTTAGCCTCAATCTCAACGGGTAAAACAATTCTTTTTTTTCTTTTTTCTCTCAGATTACTTTAGTGTGATATATCAATCACTTATGATATACATCAATGACTCAAATACACACCCTCAAAGACACGCACAAACATATACACCCACACACTTATTCATAGGTACCATCATGTCAACTATTGTATATATGTGTGAATAAACACTTCATATCTCACTAGTCATGCATTTGACTAAGTTTTAAAAAGAAGAAAATTGGGTGTAAGAGCAAAACATCTACATGTGAGAGTGGTTTTAGCTGTCAAAAGATTGAATTTGGATTACTTGCAAAAAGCACAACATGCAGTCCCAATTACTCTATTAAAATCGACAAAGAAACTCAATTTCAAAACTATGAGTTTATTTCTGCAGGTTCTACTTGCTCAAGTTTGCAGTCGTGGCTCCAGTGGTAGAAAGAAGAAAAGTGGGGTGATGATAAGATGCCTATTTGTTTTATTAAATATGAAATATGCTATTGTCATACTCGAATGTATCTATACCCTCTTCTTCTTATTAAATGATTTGTTTTTTTTCTTTAATGATGATTTAGAGTGATCCTGTCAACTTCTACAAATCAAGGGATGCTTGTCACAAGTGGCTTCTCCATTTCAATCTAAAAAAACCAACAATTTAAATTTATCTTCTTTATCTTTCATTTCTACAACATCTCTTGATCAAACCACCAACTTAACTTGGCCGCTTACTTGGAAATCTGTTTGGCCAAGATGCAATATTGAAAGCATAAATGAATCCAAATTGGAACTCGTGTCGAACCCAAATACAAGCCTAAATTCGACATCATCAAGCGAGGCAGACATTGATGAAGGGCTTCATTTTTAAATTTCAATAGCATAGCAATGACCATCGTTCACAACGATGGCAATTGCCATGCTATTTCCAAAAACACTAGTTTGGTAATATTTTTCAAACAAGCATCATATTTTGGAATTTTTATTTAAACATATTATTTCCATACATAATTCTTTTCTAACTTTCTTAAAATTATCCACGGACTGATGCATGATGCTGGACAACACAGAAGAATATTTTGATGGGTAGTTCACTGAAAATCTGCATGAAATCTTGATTCGGTAATTTAAAAATAAGCTCAATATTATCTAGTTGTGGGAAATTTCTAGAATAAGATAGTTGGTGTTGCATGTGGTAGTCTATCTATTTATTAGTGGCATTGTTGTGTTCTTTATTAGTTTATAAATATAGTATGTTAAGCTCCATGTGCAGGTATAACAAAATTCTCTATCTGCTTAGAGTACTAGAGGACAAAGAACTAGAAGATATTAACCATGCCTAAAAGACATATAAGTGTGTTTTTTAAGTCCTAGATTATTTCATTCTATTGTCTTTGATGGTATGTGTATTTGCATGAAAGTGCAAGTCGCAGTGTTTACACACACACATTGGCACATATATACATGCAATCGATCGCAAGGTTAAAAAAAGTACTGATTGAAGAGCAGCTAGATACAAAAAGGGCAATGGTAGATAAAAGGAAGGAGTTGGCGGTGGAGAGGAAATGCAGAATAGAACTAAATGAAGCAATGCAGATGGCCATGGAGAGACATGCTATGGTGCTAGTGTAGTATGTAGATATTGATGAGCTAGGAGAGAGAAAGCAACATCAATTTCATGGATATGTTATACTTTATTCACTATCATTAGATACATTGATGAAGAATAAGATGTAATCAAGTTTTGTTATGTTTCTATTTTAACAATATAACATACTGTATAAGAATATTTTATTAACTGATTTAATTTTTTGTTAATTATTTAAAATGGTTTATAGTTTATGTTTTTATTAAATTTATTATAAAAATTTTAAAATATGTAATTAATTTTTATATAAAAAATAAAAAATGAGAAATTAATTTTATAATGAAATAGCTAGGGATTTTTCCCTACCTAATTTAGCTAGGGAAAATTTCCTCGTTAATTTAGCAAGGAAATTTTCCCTCGCTAGTTTTGGTAAGGAATATATTTACTCATTAATTTTTGAGACAATAACTTTAGATTGGGAAAGGTTTCATCGCTAATCCGATGTTTTATCCATTTTAGCGACAGAAAAATCCCATTTAGCTAGGGAATCTTCCCTAGTTATTTGGGATTTTTTTGTAGTGCTCTCTACCTATCAGTAAATCTATCTATATATTTATCTATCTATAAATCTATCTATTTGTCTATCTATCTATCTATTAAATTTTCTATATATATCTATTATTTTATCTATCTTTCTATCTATCTATGTGACAATCTATCTAACTATATATCTCTCTATCTATCTGTCTATTTATTGGTCTATCTATCTATCTTTTGTTCTATCTACCAGTCTATCTATCTGCCTATCTATCTGTCTATCTATCTATCTATTTATTATCTATCTGTTTATCTATTTATCTAACAGTATAATATATATATATATATATATATATATATATATATATATATATATATATATATATATATCTATCTCTCTATTTGTCTAAGAATATGTCTATCTAAATATCAATCTATATTTCTATCATCAATCTATCTATCTATCTATCAATCTTTATATCAATCTTTCTATCTATATGTCTATCAATATGTCTATCTAAATGTCTATCAATCTTACTATCAATCTATCAATTAATTTGTCTATATATCTATTTTATTTTTTTTATCTATATGCCTATCTTTATGTCTATCTCTCTATCTATCTATATATTATCTATCGATCTATCTATCTATCTATCTATATAACTATATGTCTATCTATCAATCTAGTTATAAGTCTATCTATCTGTCTATCTAAATGTATATATATCTGTCTATTTATCAATATATATATCAATCTTTTTTTTAAAGTTTGTTTTATTAATTATAAGAGCCTCTCTTTTGGCGGAGGAAAACCATTTTTACAAACTAAAGATCTACCCCATTTCCCTTTTACACCCTTGTCAAGTAAAGCAATGTATAAAGTAACTTAACAAAGCTTGAAAAAAACATCTTTAATATTCTCTTTAGATAGATCTCGTGTTGTATATCTTGCTTATGCTTCTCCTTCTCTTCCTGTTAAGTCAACATGTATTCCCTTTTCAGCTACATTGTTTCTTTAAGATTTTACAGCATAGCAGCATGCGTCCTTATTTAGCAGAATTTAGCAAAATTAAGCAGAATTTGGTAGCATCCCCATAGCCTGTATTCACCCATAGCATCCACATTTCGACAGCTTTAAATTTGCCAACTTTGTTGCTTTTTCAAGTATCAGCCTTGCTTAAATGTCCATGCAGTTTATTTTTCCTGTTTAGTCATCCCTCAGGACCGGGTGACTCCTAATCCCATGTGTACCGCTCTAAACTACAGCTGCATTTCAAGCAAACAAATAGTAATCATAAAATTTAGCAGAATTTTGCAGCCTATATTCACCCATTGCATCCTTTCAAAAAGCTTTAAAGTTTGCCAACTATGCTGCATTTTCTAGTATCAGCCTTGCTTGACTCTTAATCTTATGTGTTTAGCTCTTAGCCTTCAAGTGCTAAGGCAAAAAACTACAGCTTCTTTATATCTGCACAGAATGTTGGTACAATCTAGAAAGACTATATCAACATCTCCCCCTTTAAATCCTTCTCCATCGCTTCATATCTGCAAAAGGTTAGTTAAGGTGGAAAAAAAAAACACCAAGCTTTTCAACCTAGCTTGTGTGCACAGCTTTGCCTATCCTCCAATCCCCTGTTAACAAAAACTGCAAAATAATAAACTGTCCACATATAAAGTATAAATCTGTAAAATACAGATTGTGTAGACAAATCTGTGAGTGCAAATATATGTATCTGTAAAATCCAAGACTTTTCAGAGTTACTCTTAATCCTGCTAAATTCTAACATCTATGAATGCAGATATCTACACAGAAGACAAATCTGTGCAGATATTGCTTCAAGTGTCTTAGCGCCCTTATGAATGCATATATCTGCTAGATCCAAGACCCTTATGAATTCTAACAACTTAATCCTCCAATTCCTCAGGACCCTTATGAATGCAGATATCTGCTCAATTCTAACATCTATGAAAGCAAACCAAATAGTCTCTTAAGTGCCTCAGCACTTGAAGACAAATCTGTGAATGTAGATATATGCAGATTATGTAGACAAATCTGTGAATGCAGCAAAGTTTGCCAACGTTGCATTTTCAAGTATCAGCCTTGCTTGAATCACTTATCAGGGATTTTAACATCTATGAAATCTACAAAAACATCAGATTTTTACTTCCCCACAGGACCAGGGCAATATATATATCAATCAATCTATCAATCTATCTGTATATATATCAATATATAATATATATATCTTTAAAACTATCTATCTATCTGTATATCTATCTGTCTATCTGTGTATTTGCCTATCTCTCATTCTATTTGTTTATCTATTTATCTA
This sequence comes from Sapria himalayana, assembly GCA_029783825.1. NCBI lineage: Eukaryota > Viridiplantae > Streptophyta > Magnoliopsida > Malpighiales > Rafflesiaceae > Sapria > Sapria himalayana. Next base: position 9,743 of record JAREIK010014111.1, read on the forward strand.
TCTATTAGCCTGATTATCTATCTGCCCATCTATCTGTCGATCTGTCTATATTTTTATTTCTCTACTTTACTATATATCTACTAAAATGTCTATCTACCTGACTATCTGTCTGACTGACTATCAATCTATATGTCTATTAATATATCTACCTATCCCTTTATATGTCTATCAATCTATTTATCAACCTATGTATTTATTTGTTTATCTATCTGTGTATCAATCTTTCTATCAATTTGTCTATCTATTTATCTATCTTCTATTTATCTATTTATCTTTTAATCATTATATCTATCTATGTATTTGTCTATTGATATATCTATCTATTTATCTATATATCTTCTTTTCTATCTATGAATTTATCTATCTATTTATCTATCTATCTATTTATTAATCTATTTATATATCTATCTATCTTTCTTTCTGGCTGTATATCTATTTGTCTATCTATTTTTGTATCTATCAATCTATCAGTATATCGTTCTAATAATCTGGCAATCTATTTGTTTATCTATCTATCTATCTATATATCTGACAATGTATTAATTTATATATCAATATATCTATCTTTCTATATATCCATCTAATAATCTATCTATCAATTAATTTATATTAATTTATATATATTAATTTATATATATATATATATATATATATATATATATATATATCTCTCTCTATCTATCAATCTATCTGTCTATGTGCCTATCTATCTATCTGTTTGTCTATCTGTCAATTGATTTATCTATCTATATATTTATCTATTTGACTATCTATCTACCTATCAATTTTTCTAACTATATGATTATCAAAATGTGTAGCAATTTGTATATGAATCTGACAATCAATATATTTAACAATTTATCAATCAATATGTCTATCAATTTGTCTATCAATCTATCTATCAATTTGTCTATCAATCTAGTATAAATCTATGTATCTGTCTATATATCTATTGGTCTATCTATTTGTCTATCTATCTATCTATGTGTCTATCTATTTATCTATCTATCTATGATATATAGATTTTAACATATAAAACAGAGAAAGATAGTTACATAGATAGATAGATAGATAGATAGACAGTTTTACAAATAGTCACATAGACAAATTGATAGATAGAAAGATAGAGAAATTGATACATAGATAGACGGATAAATAAGTAGACACATAGACAGAAGATAGATAGATTTAATGTTTGATAGATAGATAGATACATAATTATATAGATAGATATATAGATAGGTTGAATAGTAGATAGGTAGTGTTGGGTAATTTTATTTCCATGTTTTTGATTTAGAAGAAGAGAATAACAAAGAACAACCAATGATATATCAACAACCACATTTTTATCTATTTTTCTATTTATCTATCTATCTATTTATCCATCTATCTATATATTTATTTATCTATCTGTCTATTTGTCTATCTTTCTATCAAATTATCTATCTATCTAATTTTTTATCTGTATATATATCTATCTATATATCTATCTATCATTCTATCTATTTATCTATCTATTTATCTATCTATTTATCTATCTATCTATATGTCTATCTATCTACCTCTTTAAACTATCTAGTCTATCTATAATATAAGTAGAAAAAATAAGTGTAGCATGAATTTAGAATAGCTAAGCAAATGAAGCATATGCATGCACTCCCATGCATATGCCATAAAAAAGTTTCAAATTATGAATGTATGCATCAATTAATCATTAAAAATATAAGTATGATATCGAAAGAAATGATCATTATGCATAAAATGGCATAATATCTTTAGGGCGAGATCTAAGAGTGATTATTATTTACATAACCTTATGCCTAAAATTTGCTAAAATTACATCTGATAAGTCTTAAACTCGAGTCTTACCTTCATTGAATGAAGACACTCATCATTATATCAATACATGACCTCCTACAGATATATACAACACATAAACTTCATTGGTATTTAGTTATTGAAGTTCTATTTATACACAACCTCTTTTAATTTAAAACTTCTTATGATATTCAGTATGGTAGTATTTTTTTAATCACACAAATACCTCTGACAGATGTATACATGCATTACTTGATAAAAATACATGTATCTCTTAATTTATGTACATCCGATTATACTTAAATGGATATACATTTTACATCAAGAAATAAACATTCAAATATGTCACAATTCAATTGTGCATGTTTGAAAACATACCTAGACATAACATAAAAATGTCTCATATAACATAATTTTCAAATTTTGAATTATCAAATATAAGATTAACAATATGGTGTACAATAATTTAATTTCTTTTATAGAAATAGTGAAATGTTATATCACAATATAACGGGCATGTATTAGAAAAAAAATTTTAACTTTTATTCATTAGAAATATTATATATCATAAAAATATAAGTAAAGGTGCAATTAATTAAAAAATTAAATAAATTAAAAAACAAATTAATAATAAAAATAAAATTTTTAAATTTAGCTTAACTAATATTATTATATGAAAAAAATATAAAATTTTAATATTATACATAGAATAAAGTAAAGTAGAAATATATAAAACATGCATCATTATAGCTTGATTCATCATTTTATGTCCATGATTGTAATGTGATTGTATGAATCTAATCATCATTATCATGTATGAATATGAATGTAACACTAGAGATGCCCTATGTATCCTCAATATCACATAAGTTATCATCTTTCAATAACTCTTTTATCTTTTATTGAATTTTTAACTTTAAATCATCCGAATCTTTCAAGTATCAAGTATCTTCTTTGATATATGATCATAGTCTAGATCTCTTATCTAAAATAATATTTATAGCCACAAAAAAAGAGATTACAATACTATGCTAGACATTGGAGAGCTTAGTAGATCACATATCATTTTAGAAAATATAGTATATGTGGATTTGTATAATTTCCATCAATTCAAATTTTCATTTTCTTATCATCATGTGATATAATATTATAGTAATTAGTATCTTTGTATTGAGTTAATTTGCTTCAATAGATCACCATGTTAATTTTCTCTTGCTAACTGAATAAAAAAATATCATATTTGAATATTATATCCATGTCCATATTTGGAGCCTGGCTACAACTATCATACATAGTATAATAATATGTAAATATGTTAGTTAATTTTTATTGAATAAAATATTCAGGTTTGCCTGCTTAGTTCATGCAAGTTGATATGTATCTTGATATATTTTCTATCTCTTTCACCTAAACCCTAGAATTTATATAGACAGCCAAACAAAAGTTGAATTGAAGAACCAATATTCTAGATATATAGTTTCCATCTCAATAACCATGAAACTAAATGAAGATTATCATCTATACTTGCTAAACATGTTAATAATATTACATCTGTATTTGAGTACAATGCAAGTGATAAGAGTGTACACAAATAAATATATATTTATCACATAAAAAAACATACAATAATTTTATAATAAAAATTTATATTGCAGTCAAAATCATTAATAATATCTTCGTTGCTCTACTATTGACATAATTGAATATCATGTATTAGTAGCCAACATATGACTCTAATATCAAGTAGCTATAATTACAAAGGTGACTTATATTCATTTAGAAATTTATAGGCTGAATGAAAAATATAGACTTCTAGACTCTTGTTGTTAGCAATCATAGTACAGTATTCTAATTAATTTTCTATTTTTTATATTCATGAGAAAACAACTTTTATTCTTACTTGTGTTATTGGGTTAATTATGTGATACATACACCTAATATGAAAATTTTAAACTAATAGCTCATCTCTTATAGTTGACAAACATAATAATGGTAATTTTGTTATTCAAAGCATTATTAGATATAATATTAAATATTTTATGATGCATGTCATAGTTTATTAAGATATACACTCATATATGGAAAGATTATCATGAGGATGACATACATAATGACTACAATGATTATAACAATGATGCTACTAGGCCTACCTACCTATCTTCAATCAATCTATCTACTTGTCTATCTGTCTATATGGTCTATATATTTATCTATCTATGTGAATATCTATCTATTTGTCTATTTGTCAATCAATCTATATATAAAACTATATATATATATATATATATATATATAACTATATTTGTAACTATGTATACATATATATAAATCTATGTATTTGTTTATTACTTTGTATACATTTATGTATAAATACATAAAACTACTAGTATGAATATATACACCACACACACACACACATACACAAATCTATACACAACTCTATGTTTAACTATATAAAACTATTTATAACTATATATAATATATGAATAATAACATATAACTATAAATAAGTATATCTCACTATATGTATAACTAAAATATATATATACGTAACTATATTTAAATTTATAATTTACAACATATATTTAATATACATTCGTATATATTAATATATACAAATGTATTTACTATATCTATACCTATACATAACTATATGTATAAATATATATAATATGAAAAAATATATATACCTACATGTATAAACATAAGCTTAACTATATGTGTAACTATATTTATAATTACATGTATAATAACATACAACATCTTGTTTAACTTAATGTGTATAACTATATATAATTATTTGTATAACTATAAAAAATTCTATATAATTAAATATAACTATATATGTAACTATGTATACATATATGTAAATCAATATATTTGATTATAACCGTATACAATTATGTATAACTATATATAACTACTTGTATGAGTGAGTGAGTGAGTGAGTGAGTGAGTGTGTGTATCTTTATCTATATCTATATCTATAAGTTTAGCAATTTATAACTACATATACTATATGTATAATAACATATCACTATAAATAAATGTATCTTACTATATGTATAACTATAAAATCTTTATACATAACTATATATAAATATATAATTTTGAACATATATTAAATATACATTTTTATATATTATTATATAAAAATGTATTTTACTATATCTATACCTATACATAATATATGTATAAATATATAAAATTATTTGCAAAAATATATATACCTGCATGTATAAATATAAGCTTAACTATTGTGTAGCTATATGTATAACCACATGTAATTATATTTATAATTACATGTATAACAACATACAACATTATGTTTAACTATATGCGTATAACTATATATATATATTTGTATAACTATATAAAACTCTATATAAATAAATATAACTATATTTTTAACTATGTAAATCTATATACTTGTTTATAACTTTATATACATTTATGAAAAACTACATATAACTACTTGTATTAATATATGTGTGTGTGTGTGTGTGTGTGTGTGTGTATAACTATATGTTTTACTATTTATAACTACATATACTATATGTATAATAACATATAATTATAAATGGGATAATACTAATTTGTTGCACTAAATTTAAATAAAATGGCAAAAAGATATACTATCAACAATATGTAAACACATAGCATTAGAGTGTCAGCTGGTCAAATATAGCATGCTATTGAAATAAGGGTCGTACTCTTACCAAATCCCACCCCTTAGTCCTCAATCTTATATATGAATTTATCAATGACAAAAGATGTAGTATTTGAAAGGTTTGTATAGAATACAATTTTTTCTTCTATGTAATTCATCATTCTAACATTGCATTCTTTGTGTGTCTCCCTCTCCCTCTCCCATTTTTTTGTGTCACTCTCTTTCTCTTTTTCTTTTTGTGTCACTCACTCTTTCTTGTTATTTTCTTTCTTGTTCTCCTTCTTTCTTTCTTGCTCTCTCTCTCTCCTTCTCTCTCTCCCTCTCTCTCTCTCCATCTCTCTCCCTCTCTCTCCATCTCTCTCCCTCTCTCCCTCTCTCCCTCTCTCCCTCTCCCTCTCTCCCTATCTCCCTCTCTCTGTCTCTCTCTCTCTCTCTCTCTCTATCTTTCTCTCCCTCTCCCTCCTCCTATCTCTCTCTCTCATCCCACTCTTTCTCTCTCATCCCTCAATCTCTCTCTCTTTGTCTCTCCCTTGAAACTTTAAATTTCTTTCTTTTTTGCTTTCCTTTCATGGCCATTAGCATATTTTTATCCCTTTATCTATTAATAGCATGATATCTATTAATCTTTACCGTGCTAAAAATTTGTTTTATTTATTCATGTAGATTCTTTCAATGCATTGCCTTGATATTCATGATATTTAATTTTTAAATATTAATCTATAAGTAATTTTATTTAATTATTAGTATATTTTGAATTAATTGAATGTTTAATTCAAAATAATTATTGAGCATTATTATTTGCAAGTAAAATAGGATAAATGAGTTTAGATCGCCAGAGGATGTACAAAAGGTTAATGAAAGAAGTTTTGAATAAAAGTTTTTTGAGCGGGCTTGAAAATTTCATCAATTTTGCATATAGTCAATCGAGATGGATGGATGGAGAAAAAATTAAGTGTCCATGTAATCATTGCAAGTGTAAGAATATCCCTTTTCATGATGTAATTACTATAAGGTACTATTTGGCTAAATATGATTTTGTACCAAATTATTTTGTTTGGATTTATCATGAGGAAAGTATAATGGCTTTAAATATTGACCAAAATGAGGGTACTGAATCATTTGATTGGGCATAAAGAAGCATCAAACATATACCATAGAATAGTCATTGAAGCTGCTGGTGCTAACTTCAATATAGATTACATGGATGAACCACCAAATCCTAAAGCTCAGAAATTTTATAAAATGTTTAAAGCTACAGATAATGAGTTGTTGCTTGGTTGTAAAACACATTCTCAATTTTTACTTGTTCCCTACTTTTCTGATTAACCTATATATGAATCTTTGCAGGACATTTGATGTGAGTCGCACAAAAAAATTTGATTCTGAGCATTCAAACATTGCCACGGTCTTTCTAATGCATGGGTCCCATATTTACCAATTTCAGCTGGATCAAAAGGAAGCTGAGCTTCTATTATCTTCATTATTCCTGAAACATTTTATTTTTGTACTCTCTCTCTTTAAACATTATTGCTAGATATCTTTTAGATATTTGTTGAAGTTGTATGACTATCAACTTAGATTTGTGTTTGTTCATGTCTATAATTAATATTTATAGATATATGTGAATATGTTTGTATGTCCCCAAATATTTTGAGTAGAGTTTTAGTCTATTATAGGTATGTAAAATGCTTGGCTGGTCTTCCTGGTGCTGGGAATAATACCTTAGCTTCTGAAGCTGTGAGATGAATGAAAAGATTTTTGTCCCACGCAAACGCAGGTTTGTTCTTGACACTCTTATTTTGTGTAGATCTACATTGTCGTAATTAAGATATGTGACTGCTTTTTATTAGTGATCAGTGGAATTATACTTTTGAAATATTAATAGCCATTACAATTCCTAAATGAACATACAAGTGTGAAATATTCAATACCATGCAGTATGTTGTCATTTCAACTTCCATTTCCCTTTTGTTTGGCACATTCTAACTTTCCAAAAATTAACCATGGACTGATACGTGAAGCTGGGCAACACAAAAGAATATTTTGATGGACAGTTCATTACATATCTTGGAGTAATCTTGATTCATTAATTTAAAACTAAGCTCATGATTATCTCGTTGTGTGAAATTTCTAGCAAATGGCTGTTAGTATTGCAAGCGCTAGATTATCTATTTATCAGTGGTATAATGTTGTGTTCTTTATTGGTTTCTAAATGTACTATATTATGCTCTATGCATAGGTGTAACAATGTTATCTATCTGCGTGGAGTACCAAAGGTCAAAGAACTAAAAGATGCTGACCATGCCTGAGAGACCTATATGTGTGTTTTTTACACCCTATATTATTTTTTTTGGTTGTCTTTGATGGTATGTGTATTTGCATGAAAGTACATGTGTGTGTCATCTGAGGCTATGTGATTATACATATGTACATATATACTATAGTATATTTTTACGTACATACTATAGTATTATATGTACATAAGTATAATCAAAATATAAAACTTTAATGGTACCGTATTGTTTATGACTTGTTTTGTTAGATGCATGTTTGTCTATCTGTCTATCTATCTATCTATAACATTATCTATTTGTCTATATAACTATCTATTTATCTACTTATCTATATCTATTTATTTATATATCTATCTGCTTGTCTACCTATATACCTTTCTATTTTTCAATCTGTCTATCTATTTATCTATCTGTCTATTTATCTATCTGTCTATTTATCTATCTGTCTATCTATCTATCTATCTATCTGTCTATTTGTCTATCTATTTATCTCTCTTACTATCAATATGTCTATATATATATATATATATCTTTTTATCTGTCTATCTATCTATCTATATATCTATCTATCTATCTATTTCACTACAAGAAATTATCTTTAGCTATATAAATTTAATTAGAGAAATAATCTCTAGCTGATTTGTGAGGAATTAGCTATGAAATTGTAAGAGAAGTTTGATTTTACATTAAATGACAAATTTATGATGGATTTGTGACTGATTATAGATGGAAATATTTTTTTTGATAAATATCCCTAGCTAATATTATCGTAGATTTTGCAAAAAAGAATGACAACAAATTTAGCAATTACTTGAGAGATGGATTTTTCCTAGCAAATTAGATCGAGAAAAAATCTCTCACTAAATCATTATTTGGAAATCTTTTTTTACAATTTTATATTAATAGCAAGCAATTAGTCCTTAAATTATAATTTTCACAAAATATATGTATTTCACTAGGGATATTTCCCTAGCTATTTTGCTCAGGATTATTTTAGTTGTTTATCTATACTTAATCATTTTTTATTTGTTTTATATATTATTTGTTTTAATATTTGATGTAATTTTGTTCATTAAATGTTTGTAATGGTCTATAGATGAGGGATCTTTTAAAAACAGTTTGTTCACTTATAATTATAAAAATAGGATATTATAAATAAATAATTACAAAATTTTATAAATAAAATAAAAATTTATATTAATAAAGTCTAAATTAACTATTTATATGATTTTAAAATTTTAAAATATTTAAAAAATAATATTTTATTTAATTAAAAAACATATTTATATATTTGTATTAATAAAACATAAAATAATTAAATCTATAATTATAAATAAATTTTAATTTTTTGAATTAATAAATGAATATACATTAACATGTGTATTAATAAAAACATAAAATTATTATTTGTATGATTATAATAAAAATATTTACAAAATTCTCAAATAATAAAATATATATATATATTAAAGGTTATTTTATTATTAAACTAGCCATCTCTTTTGGTGGAGGAATACCCTTTTTACAAGCTACATCTACCCTTAACCCATTTACACCCATTTAAATACCTTATCTATAAGTAAACATAAAATAATACTAAACAAGAAAATGGGCCTTCACGCTTTTGGACTTTAAGCCCTATGTCTACTGAAACTTCTATCCATGAGTGATTTACCAGCTTTTGCAAGGAAGTTCTCTACCTTCCGTGAACCATTTGTACATCTCGCTTGCCAATTCAATAAACTTCTCCATAATAAATATATTAATATTAATAAAACTTTTAAAAAAATATTTTATGATTATAAGAATCTTTTAAAAAAATATTTATAAAAATTTTTAAATTAGTAAAAGAACACTTTAAGAGTTATAAAAAAATATCTTCATGTGCTTATTAAAAGAATACTTCAAGTATTTTTTTACAGCTATATTACTAATGATATTTTTTTATCCTATAAATACTTAAATTAAATTTTTGCCCTATTAATACTTTTTAAAAGCACTACCAAACTGATACTAAGTTTATTTGAATTCAAGTTTTATTTTTGCCCCTGCTAAAATTTATAAGAATTAAACCATTGTATAAGATATTTAATATTAGTTTTTTATATTTCATTCTTATTAAAATACTAAATACATCTTTTTTTATGATCTTCTCACTTAAGCTAATTTAGGATTTTTATAAATTATAAAATATATCATATAATATGGAATTTTATGCCATAAATTTATTTCATATTATATTCATAAAAATATTTTGAATTCATTAATATTTATAACCATTATATATATATAAAACTCTTTTTTTTAATTTCATATTATTTTTTTTCTTTATGAATTACTATTAAAAATGTATCCATATATTATAAAAAATTAAAATCTTATAAATTTTGTATGGTTATAGATTTATACAATTAATAATGGTTATTTGAAATAATAGATTTTTTTTCAATAATACGAAATAATATTAAAATTTGTTTACTAATTAATAATTTTAAAGGTTATTTAGTGTGGGCAAGAAGGGACAACAATTCCTACGTACCATTGTCATGATGAGATCTTTCCCCTCGATTGTTGGCTTTAGGAAAGAGCTTTCAAATCCACCAACAGACAAAATATAAAACCTCCAATTCTCCAATTTTAGCGATTAATTGTTCGGATGATGCTGTGCTCCAATTTGTTGATTTATGGTTTTTCCTTAATTTCTTCATCATCAATAACTAGAAATTTTAGTTTTATTGGATATCCCACTCATATTTCATGCATTTACTTATTTTTCACATGTTGCATTGTTGTCTCATTCTAATACTACATATTGATAATAGACATATTATAATTGTAATCTTTTTTGTAATATTGCTATTATACTCCGTGTCCTCATGACAGACATAGTCTCTTCTTGAATTTGTTGTTGAATTTGTGTATGTGATAGGTGGTGGAGAAAGAATATAAATCAAGTGGGAAGATAGGCGAGTTAGATTCTTTTGAGATTGAAGGAGAAATAATGAGCAAAATACTTTAAAATCTAACCGAGTTTTAGTTCTCCTGTGTAAACAACCTCGCTCTCCAAAACAAAGTAGTAGTACCATAATATTCATCTCCCACAAAAAAACATTTATTATTATGTCTTTTTCCTTCCATGTTTTGTTCAATTGTCAACATAGTGCTGGAGAATGCCTACAACGAATAGGGAGCCAGGATGGCTGCCATGGATAGTTCTAGCAAAAATGCTTGTGAAATTCTTAGCTGCCTCACTCTCACTTATAATAGGCCTCTCTCTCTCTCTCGCTTGCTCTCTCAGTTTATTTCTCCCAAACTAGTATCGATCGGCTAGTTTTTTGGCCACTAGACTCATCAAGCTTCAATCCTGACGGAACTGATTAAGATCATTTCTGAAGCTTCTACACTAAATGATTAGAAGCTTCTTCACAAACAAATTGGTTTTTTTACAATGTTTCCTTGATCAAAATTATATCAAGCATTGCGGGAGCTAAGCAGGAATCGAGGCTCAAGTGGGTGAGTTCATTCAAGCATCTTGTGCACTTCACCTTTGTTAGTGAATTATATTCATTAAAAAATTGAATATACACAGCACATGCATTACATTTACATTTGTTTTGTACCGGACACAAAAATTCATATAATGGAAGTTGGCTTGGTAGAGCAACAGCATCAAAACCCCCAACATGTTGTTACCATGGAGAGGCTCAACCAGGCAGTATAGGAGCAGCTCAACTTGGAGGGAGTGAAGTCTAGAGCTGTTAGCCATTACACAGCAATCAATCTCATTCTAGAAGACTTTGATGCTTACTCCTGAACTAAATCAATTCCAAAATGGTCATTCTCACCTAATAGTCCCTCTTTAATGCATATTCAAATGCACAAACACCATCTCCAAGAAAGAAAATACCAGACATAGGTGTGGGTGTTGCATGTTTAACGATGCAATTGAACTACATACTCCAACCATGAATAGCAAAAATTTTGAAAAAAAAATATTTTAGAATTGACTATTACAAATTGTAGTAAATGTTCTAAGGGTAAAGACAATAAATATAACTCTGAGATGAGTCCATTTTAGTTTTTTACTCTATTTGTGCACAAAATTGGCTCAATGCAGCATTTCTAGTTCCATATGGAAATAGCATCTGCACATATAGAATTATCCAGATCAAAAACTAATATAAGGCCATGGTTGATAGTTGGAGGTTTTGTTCTTCCACACATTAAATAACTTGAGAAGTGTAGAACAAGGAAAAACTGGTTTAGAACGTCCAAAATCACTATCTAAACGCACTAGTGCAAGGATTTGAAAAAACAAATACAAGAAACAATGATTAATTTTTGTATCTGCAAGCTACTTCTATACTTTTTTTTGAATTTCTTATAAAATTCTGTGAGTTCCTTGAAATTTTTTACACATGAATCAACACTCACACATATGGCCAATATTGCATGTATCTTTTTCATGATTTGCAATTCGCAAGTTTCATTATTTCCGTGATGACTGCTGACCAGTTAGATATTGGAACTAATGATATAAGATGCATGTTTTATACATCAGGCAATATATTATGGGACAATATTCAATGATAGATTTCAAGCTTTTCAACATTTTTGATGAGATCAAGGTGTCCAAGGCTTTTGTTGCCCATCCAAAGATTGCTACTACTAAAACTGCTGCTAGTATGCTATCTTTTTGTCACCAATTTGAAGAGATCAATTATTTTCATGTGCTGCAAGGCATCTTGTTGCTTATATTTTTGATAACCATTAGTATCATCGAGCCATATTAGGTATCTTGATTACTTCCATGTCGAGGTTGGAACACCCCCCCCCCCCCCCCCCCCCCGGTTAAGTCTCATACATTTTGTTGCATTTTAGTCATATATTGGATAGTTCTTACATGATATGGCTATTGTTTTTTGTAAGTAAAAAGAACGTATATTTTCCCAATTATGGTTGGTCTTGGGTTTAAGCAAATCAGATGAAACCTCTTGAATCTCTGTGGTGAAGAAGAGTGCATCATCTGTCAATATTTTTTTTGTTTTCAAAATCTTTCTTTGACAACAAAAAATGTTATAGTGAACAACACTTTATGTGATTGAATTTGGTTTTCTATTGAAAAGTTATTCTTTAAGACTCCAGGCGGTTGCCTTTGATTTTAATTGACACTTGATTTCTGTCATTGTGGATTTTTCTTGTTGATATAGTATTACCAGTCATGCTATCCAAAAAATCACTTCCTTAGATGGAAATTAGTGACATCTCCAAGAGAGATCAATTGCTGCATAGAATGCAAAACTTGTCTACATCATCTCAAATTTAGAAGTTAAAGCCAAGTTTTTTTTTCACTATGCATGTGTGTTATTAATGAGATACTCTTATGAGGATTAGTAAATTTTGTTCTACATAAAAGAATTAACATGATTGGTGCTGCTTGTGAATGTGCTGAAAAGGTGATGGCTAATACCAGAAAAGCCTATCAGTTTGCGAATCGAAAAGATCCAACATTTGTTCCAACTCTAAATAAGGGTCAAATTGCTAAGATTCAAGAGCAAGAAAATTTACTTTGAGCTGTTGTAAATTTTGGGGAAGGTTGCTTGATTACTAATTTCATGTCACCCATTCTTTACATTTTGAAATAAAATTGGACATGCTAAATTATATATTTTTTATCTCATGGAGATGTTGGGTAGATTTTTATAGTGTTGTAATTATTATGCGGTTGTTATGGTAGTTTATCTAATGTTTTAAAATGAGGCATTGATACTCCAAAAATCTCATTTAAGTACTTTTATAATGTTTTAATTATTGTATGTTTTAAATTTAATATTTTGCTACATTTAAGGTTTTGGGAAAGAGAGAAAGGGGGAGGAGAGAGAGGGGGGATGATATAAAAAAAGCAAATTAGAAAGAAATAAAAAATATTATATTTTTATTTATTACTGAATTTTGGACACAACAATTTAATATACATTATTTGTGCTGTTGAGACAACTTATATCAAGTTTTCTCATATAGACTAAAATAAAAAGTGGATAAAATAAATTATAAATAACATCAAACTTAAATATTTTATTCCAAGCTATTTCTTAGTGCGCACAATGTTGTGAAAAATTGGCTCTTAGCTTTAGCACGACTCGTGGCATGATCCTAGCACGATCCACAAAAGCCTACCTAGGCATGATCCAAAATGGTGGAATGCTTTGGGCTATGCTAGGCCAAGAAGACTGACCCAAGTGCTACAAAAGTAGGTGGCACAACACACTCAGAAATTGACCCATAAATAACATGGACTGAACTAGACTAGCCTAAATCTGACACATGCTATCCCGAGTTTTAACTCTTATTGGTAGGCTCATAACTAGTATCTATAGATTTGTTTTGATTTTTTCAATTTAAAGTGATAATCAATCTCTATATGTTTTATTTTCACTTGAAATATTGGATTGATAGTAAAGTATAGAGTTGCTTGATTGTAATAATATATATCAATCTATTTGAACGAATTTAGGAAATAACTAACTATACTAACTACATAAATAATATAGTATAATTATTGTTAGATAATTAAGTTAAAAAATATATATTTTTATATTTGGAGGAGTCAATTGAAGTGAAGTCGATACTTGTGATTAAGTCTATGTTTTGATCAAAAAGTGAGTACACTAGTGCATGTTTCAATATGCCAAAATATATTCTTTATAATTACTGGAGTCCGGCTGGAATTTGAGTACATCTCTACCTGTATATGCTCTTGATTTATAAATTAAATCTTATATCATGGAGCTATGTTCATTATCTGAAAATTTTGAGAATTATATCTATATTAGTTTGTCTGAGAGAATATAAAAAATGATTAATTATACTAATAATAATAGTGATATTTAGTCTAGTCATAATTTGATAGTTTAATATTTTTATATGATTCTTATATTTTTGGAGGAGCCAATTGAAAAATTGGTACTTGTGGACAAACATACATTTTGATGAAGAAGTATGAAGGTTAGTATGCATTTCATAATGTTAAAATTAAACAAAATATCTAAAATATTTTTTACCTAAGATATAAAAATCAAAACTCATAAGTATGCAATCTTAATACAAGAGATTTCTTCCTCTTATTTATGCTTTATGGTAGCTAGTAGTATTGGAATGTAGAATTATAAAAGATAAATATCACTAAAATATAATTATGCAATACATAAATATATTTGTGAAATAATATATGTATGTTTACGTTCAATGTGAAAGATTTCTCTCATATCCAAATCCATGTTTGAGTTAGAGGATAAATAAGAATTGATATAAAAAATACAAAAAAAATTAGTGACCGAAATTTAATATTGATTAGTTTCAAAGTAAGAGCTTGTGAGATGAAGTTAGTTAAATATCACCTGATCATGTTCATATGTTTAACCCTCTGAACATGTTTGGTTTTCTTTTTCATGAATTATTGGCCTGTAAGTAACTTGCCGATCTCAATTAGGCTCCTATTGCATCATTTATTGGCAAATCGGCTGCATCTCCTTCTATTGCTACTAGTGCAGCTTCATTTGACAACAGTTCCCCTCTGCCATATGCCATTTCTCCTAGGGCTTGAGCGAATATGTTGAATGCTTTTTCTCCTCAGTAAAATGTGCAACAACATCTATTGGCACAACAACAATCCCAACACCAGCAAAAGGTAGCACCATTACCTCAACAGCAGCAATTTATGCAACCATTAATGTAGGGATTAGGATAGATATGACCAACTTTAATAATGGAAATGACTAAATATTTTGTACTGCTGTCTTTGGGTTTGTTTTTGGTCACATGGGTTGGGTAACCTCAAATGCAATTGTCAGCCACTAGGTCACCTTCAACTACAATAGTCTAGGCAGCTATCTTCTGTTAAGCAAGGATTGGGTCAGAGCTAGCTGAACCAAGCAAATCAACTGAATCATCATCTAGCCCAAGGGCTGCCTCATAACCAGATGGTAAACTCTTGTATGATTGCATTGGTTTTTATTAGTTTTCAAATTTACTAATCTTGATTGTTGTGTAAATTGTAATGCAGTTTGGAATAACCAATAGCAATCCCCAGGGGGCTCATACCTTTCAAATGCTAAATGAACAATGTATGTTTTTGTTGTGTATCAGTTTTGATGTGTGTAGTATTGTCCCAAAGGTGTGCTTGTTTCACATGATATAGTGCTTCAATAACATTGTGTGTGCACATGTGTCATAGAGTGTATACTTTAGTATAGCTACATGTGACCTTGAGCTTGAAGTTTTTCTCCTCGCGTGTCTAAAGTTGTTTACTTTTATCACCTATAAAATAAATAAACAATAAAACCAAACATGAGAGAAGTTTTAGAAAGAAATTTTAAAGAGTAATTCTATAGATTTTTCTCAAATCATTAAATAGATACAAGTGTAGAAAGAATTTTCTTAGATGGAGACGGCCCTCAACATCAAATTTCAAGAGCACGCTAAGTGTGCGATCTTATATCAAAATAAATTCTAGGGGGTTCTAAAAATTCTAAATATTCTATTATAATCTAGAATCATAATATACCTTTAAGAAGGAAGGGTCCATCTTATTTTGGATTTAGTATGGGTAAAGAAAATTCTTCACATCTAATTTGGTGATGTTCTTGTCACATGTTTATTATGAAATTTGATCGTATCTTTTTGAAATTATCATGATGTTCTTGTCACATGGATATTTTAACATAATATATTAATAGGCAAATAATAATAAAAATTTAATTAAAGTTTAATAAACATTCTAAATTTATAATAAATAATAGTAGTATATGTATTATATAATTTGTGTTGTAAAATTAAATCATGGTATTTAGTCAGAAACATTATTTTGTAATTTTGTTTATTTATTATAAATGTTTTAAAATTTTTATTTAAAGGTAGATATTTATGCTATAATTTTATTTATTTATATTTGGATGTATTTGCATATATAAAGATATTTTCATGAATGTTTTAACATAAAATATCGAAAGGTAAATAAAAATAAAAAAGAAATTAATGTTTAATAAACATTCTTAAATTATAATCAAAAAATTAATATATATTAAATAATTTATAATACAAAATTATATCATATTGCTTAATAATAAATATTAATTTTGTAATTTTATTTAAATGTTATAAATGTAGTAAATTTTTTATTTGATTATAAAATATTAATGCTTGATGCAACCATGACGGAGTGTGTGTAACATGTAGGTTGTGTTCATTGGGTTTTTTTATATGAATCAAAGAGAGTGATTTTCCATGTAGAATCAAGTCAAAAAAAACTATATAGTTGTTATGAAAGTGGCCATTGCTTTGGTGGTTCCATCACTATTTGACTACAAAAGTAAATATTGAAAGTTAAGTGCATAATTAAAAATATTATATTTAATTTATTTATATCTAGCATAACTTTTTATTTCATGTTTTATCACAGGAATTCATGGAGGAACATATGATAGCTGCTTCTCAGCCAGTTGAGGGTTCTATGGATCTTCAGATAACTCTTTTGAAAGAAGAAATGCAGAAAATCAAAGAAGTGAATGATGAGATGAAAGAAATAAAGAATATAATGAAATAGCATATGACCTATATGGAGTCATAGTTAGTGACCTTGATGAGACATATAGCACACAGAGTTCCAGCAGAGTATTAACGCAGGTGAGTTGAGCACAAATACATCAATGAATGATGAGGATAATGATTTAGTTTTAAATGATTATATACCTATGTTATGTTTTTGTTTTAATTATGTAACTATTGTATTAGAATAATTTATTAACTACTTTTACTTTTTGTTAATTATAAATAATAGTTTATAGTATATGTTTTTATTCAATTTAATATAAAAATTTAAAAATATGTAATCAAATTTTTTGAATAAAAGTAAACATTTAAAAATAGCTTTGGAATGAAATAATTTTGGAATAAAAATAGTTAGCATTTTTCCTTGCTAATTTAGCTAAGAAATTTTCTGTACATATTTAGTTCAAAAAATTAATTACTATCTGTCTATCTATCTATCTACTTGCCTATTTGTATACTTGTCTATCTATCTATCTATCTAGCATCTATCTATCTCTATCTATTTACCTCTCTACATGTCTACCTATTATCTGTCTATCTATTAATATGTTTATATGTTTATCTGTATATCTATCTATATCTGTTTGTCTATCTATCTATATCTGGCTATATGTCTATCTATCTATTTCTCTATCTATCTCTTATATCTATCTATCTATCATCTATCCATCTTTCTATCTATCCATCTATCCATTTGTCTTTTTGTCTATATATCCATCTGTCCAATTGTTCATCTATCATCTATTCATCTGTCCATCTATCCTTCTATCCATCATCAATCAATCAATATATCTATCTATCTATCCATTTTTCTATCTTCTCATCCCCATTTTCCCATCTATAAATATATCTATCAATCTATTCATATGTCCAATTGAGGCAAAGTGTTATAGTTGGGAGAGTAGTAGTATCTTGTAATAATGTCACTTTCTGCACATGCTCTTACAAATTTGTGGAACATGTTAATATTTATGTGCTCAAGTATTTTTGTTCAAAAATCAATGTTGATATTTACATATATAATCATAAATATATT
>JAREIK010014112.1:0-29852 GCA_029783825.1 Sapria himalayana
AAAAAGAAAATTAGAATAAGAATAATAAGTAGAAGAATTAAAAAAAAAGAATAAAAGCATACTAAAAATAAGAAGAATAATAAGAATAAGATGAATAAAAAGAATAAGAAGAATAAGAAGAATAAGATGTATACGAAGAATAAAAAAATAATAAGAAAATGAAGATTAAGAAGAATAAGAAGGATGAGAAGAATAAAAAAAATAAGAAGAATAAGAAGAATAAAAAGAATATGAAGAATAAGAACAATAAGAAGAATTAGAAGAATTAGAAGAATAAGAACAAAAGAAGAATAAGATGAATAAGAACAAAAAAAATAATTAGAAGAATAATTACAAAAAGAAGAATTAGAAGAAGAATAATTATAATAAGAATAAAAAGTAAAAGAATAATAACAAAGAAGAAGAAAAAGACAAAAAAGAAGAATAAGAAGAATAAAATAAATTAGAAGATTAAAAGGAAAAAGAAGATTATAAAAATAAGAAGAATATGATTAATAAGAAGAATTCTAAGAAATAGAAGAATAAGAATAATTTGAAAAATAAGATGTAGAAAAAATAAAAGAATAGGACAAATAATATGAATTAGAAGAATAAGATGAATAAGATTAATAATAAGAATAAAAATAATAAGAAAGATAAGAATAATAAGAATAACATTTAGAATAAGAAGTATAAAAACAATAAGCATAATACGATG
Organism: Sapria himalayana; assembly: GCA_029783825.1. Lineage (NCBI taxonomy): Eukaryota > Viridiplantae > Streptophyta > Magnoliopsida > Malpighiales > Rafflesiaceae > Sapria > Sapria himalayana. The sequence continues at coordinate 698 of JAREIK010014112.1, forward strand.
AATAGGAAGAATAAGAAGAATAAGAAGAATAAGAAGAATAAGAAGAATAAGAAGAATAAGAAGAATAAGAAGAATAAGAAGAATAAGAACAAAAAGAACAAAAAGAAGAAAAAAAAGAAAAAAAGAATAAGAAGAATAATAAGAATTATAAGAAGAATATAAAAGAAAAGAAGAATTATAAGAATAATAATATTAAGAAGAATAAAAAGAATAATAAGATTAAGAAGTATATGAAAAATAAAAAATTAAAAAGAATATTAAGAATAAGAAGAATAAGAAGAATAAGAATTATGAAAAGAATAAGAAGAATAAGAAGAATAATAAAAATATAAAGAATAATAATAAAAATAAGAATAAGAAAAATAAAATGAATAAGAATAATAAGTAGAAAAAAGAATATACGAATAATAAAAAAAATAAGATGAAAATGAAGAAGAATAAGATAAAGAAGAATAATAAAAAAAATAAAAATAATAAGAATAAACAAAATTAGGATTATAAGAAGTATAAGATAAATAAGAAGAATAAGAAGAATAAAAAAATAGAAGAATAAAAAAATAGAAGAATAAAAAAATAGAAGAATAAGATGAATAAGAAGAATAATAAGTTTAAAGAGAATTAGAAGAATAAGAAGACTAATTTGAAAAGGAAATAAAAGAAGAATAAGAAGATTAAGATGAATCAGAAGAATAATAATAATAATATGAAGAATTTGAAGAATAATAAGAATAAGAATAATAAAAATAATAATATAAATAAGAATAATCAGAAGAATAAGAAGAATAATAATAAGAACAAAAAATAAGAAAAATAAACAAAATTATAAGCATAAGAAGTATAAGAAGAATAAGAAGAAGAAAAAAATAAGTATAATAAATTGAATAAGAAGAATAAAAAGAATAAAGATAATAAGAAGAATAAAATGAAGAGGAAAAATAAGAAGAATAAGAAGATTAAAAAGAATAAGAAGAATAAGAAAAATAATAAGAATATGAAGAATAAAAAGAATAATATGAATAAAAAGAATAAGAAGTATAAAAAGAAAAATAAGAATAAGAAAAATAAGAATAATAAGAAAAATAAGAATAATAATAAGAAAAAGAAGAATAAGAAGGATAAGCAGAATAAGAAAAATAAGAAGAAATAAAAGAATTTGAAGAATAATAATAATAAAAATAATAAGAATAGAAATAATATAAAGAATAAGAAGAATAAGAAGAATAAAAATATTAAAAAGAATCAGAAGATAAATCAGAATAAGAAGAATAATGATAATAAGAAAAATAAGAAGAATAAAAATAAATTATAGAATTAAAAGTATATCAATAATAGGAAGAATGAGAATAAAAAGAAGAATAAGTAGAATAAGAAGAATTAAAAGATAAAGAAGAATAAGAAGTATAAGAAGAATAAGAAGAATAAGAAAATACGAAGAATTACTAGAATTTGAATAATAAGAAGAATAAGAAGTATAAGAAAAATAAAAAAATTAAGATGAATTGTAAGAATAATAAGAATAAGAAGAATAAAAAGAATAAAAAGAATAAGAAGTATAAGAAAAATAATAAAATTAAGATGAATAATAAGAATAACAACAATAAGAAGAATAAGAATTATAAGAAGAATTAGATGTATAAAAAAATAAGAAGAATAACATAAATAATAAAAATATGAAGAATAAAAATAAAAATAAGAATAAGAAAAATAAAAATAATAAGAATAATAAGAAGAAAAAATAGAATACAAATAATAAGAAAATTAAGATTAAAATGAAGAATAAGAAGATAAATAAGAATAATAAGAAAAAGAAAAATAAGAAGAATAAACAAATTTAGGAGTATAAGAAGTATAAGATGAATAAGACGAATAAGAAGAGTGAGAAGAATAAAAAAATAGAAGAATAAGATTAATAAAAAGAATACAAAGATTCAAGAGAATTAGAAGAATAAGAAGATTAAGATAATAAGGAAAAAAATAAGAATAAGATGAATAAAATGAACTAGAAGAATAAGAATAATAATATGAATAATAAGAATAATAAGAATAAGAATAATAAAAATAATAAGATAAATAAGAAGAATCAGAAGAAAAAGATGAATAAAAAGAATAATAATAAGAAAAGGAGAAATAAGAAGAATAAACAAAATTAGAAGTATAAAAAGTATATAACGAATAATAAGAATAAGAAGAATAAAAAAAATAAGTAGAATAAACTGAATAAGAAAAATAAAAAGAATAAAGAGAATAAGAAGAATAAAATGAAAATAAAAAATAAGAAGAATATGATGAATAAGAAGAATAAGAAGATTAAGAAGAATAAAAAGAATAAGAAGAATAAGATGAATATAAAAAATAAGAAAAATAAGAATAATAAAAATAATAAGAATAACAAGATTGAGAAGATTAAGATGAATAAGTAGAATAATAAGAATAATAAGAATAACGAGATTAATAAGAATGAGAAGAATAAGAAGAATAAAAAAATAGAATAATACGAAGAATAAGTAGAAAAAGAAGAATAAGAAGAATTAAAAAAATTAGAAGAATAATAAGGAAAAGAATAATTACAAAAAAAAGAAGAATAAGAAGAATAAAAACAACTACAAGTATAAAGAGAATAAGAATTATAAGAAGAATAACAAGAATTAAAAGAATTAGAAGATTTAAAAGATTTAGAATAATTAGAATATTTAGAATAATAAGATACTGCAAAAAAAATGTCAAGTTAGCTTGCGAAATTTTTCTAGGGAATCATCACTAGCTAAATAGTGATGGATTAGCAAGGGAATAACAAGGGTACTTTGTTTAATCATTGAAATAATCATTTGCGATGAATTACTGATAGATTATCGACTAAAATTATGGATTGAAAATTTTCTTTATATCTTACTGACATATTTAGTGACAGATTTTTCCTAGCTAATTTAGCGATGAAACTAGTGACGGAATTTTCCTAACTAATTTGATTGAAATATTTTCTGTCGCTAAATACTTATCTGAATTTTTTTTAATATTTTATATTTTATTGCTAACGATTATACCTTAAATGATAATTTTCACAAAATATATGTACTTAGCTAGATAATTTTCTAGCTAATTGGGCCGTGAATAATTTCCTTCACTAATCTTTATTTAATTTTTTTATATATTATTTGTTTTAATTTTTTATTATATTTTCTATATTAAAGGTATGCCATGGCCTTTGGATGCTTGGTTACTGAAAGTCACATCCACCTCATATAATTATAAATATAATATATCATAAAAAAATAATTTCAAAATTATATAAATATAATAAAAATTTATATTAATAATGACTAAAATAATTATTTTTATTATTATAATTTTTATTTAAAAAATATTTAATTAAATATTTTTATATTATTATTATTATATTTTTTTAATTAAATATTTAAAAATAATTATTATTATTATATATTTTTATATTAATTAAATATTTAAAAAATTTATATTAATAATAATTAAATATTATTATTATTATATTTAATTAAATATTGGTTACTGAAATATTTAATTATGATAATTAAATATTTTTAATTAAAAAACTTTAAATAATTAATTATATAATTATTATCTTTTTTTAAGAAATTTTAATTAATAAATGAACATACAAAAAAAATTACTACTACTAAAAAGGTAAAATAATTAATTGTATGATTAAATAAAAAAAATTATAAAAATATCTGAATTAACTAATATACAAGTAAATATTTATATTTTTAAAATAAAAAAATATATATTTTAATGATTATAGTAATATTAAAAAAAATATTTACAAAAATATTTTAAAATTTAGGAATAAAAATTTAAAATTTTCATTAAATTTAAAAGAAAATAAATTGAAATTTAAAGATATATAATTATCTATTTTATTTACATCAAAAAAATGTTGATTATTTAAAAAATAAATATATTAGTGTGGTTATTAAAAGAACACTTTTTTAGGATTTTAAAAGAGTTATTTTAAATATTACTAATGAAATTTTTTTGTCCTAAAAATACTTATAATTATTTTTTGGCCTATAAACACTTTTAAAAAGTACTACCAAATTGACCCTAAGCTAATTTTAATTCAAGTTTTATTTTTTGTCCATACTCAATTTTATAAGTTTTAAATAATTGAGTAAGAACTTTACTTTTAACTTATAATATTTTACTTTTTATTAAGATAATAAATATAACATTTTTTATTCATCTTCTCGGCTATAAATAATTTTTGGAATTATATAAATTATAAATTATATCAAATAATATGAAATTTTATTCCTTTATAATTATGTCATATTATAATCATAAAAAATAAATTAAATTTTAAAAATTTATATAAATAATATATATATATATATATATATATATATATATATATAATACTTTATTATATATATATATATATATATATAATACTTTATTATTATATATTATTATTTAATTTATTTATGAAATAATATCATTCATGGTTAAAAAAAAGACAAATTCCATTTATGGTTAAAAAAAATATATTCCATTTTTTTTATTTAAATTATTTAAATTATTTAAATTTTATAATTTTAGTTTACTTTTATATTTTTGTCTCCTTTTTTAAATAAAAAAAAGACAAATTCAATAACTTAATTCCGTGAAAAAAAAACTAAGGCATATTCAATCACATACATTTTTTCTATCTTTCGAAGAGGAATAGAGGAAAAGCGAAACTAGACTACGGGTGCAACCTACAAATTCGACCTCTTCTTGTTAATACATAAAATTTTCAATGCTCTTCTCCTTCAAAATAATATATATATATATATATATATATATTCCTCTGTCTTTCTCAATTTCATTACCAATGGCGGAGTTTGGTTTATACAAAATATTCAATTTTTATTTTTTTTATTTTCCCCTAATTTTCTTCTTCTTTCTTCAATTTTCATATCACTAATAAGATTTTGACTCGCCACCATTAATGAAATAGCAAATGGTTATTGTAAACTTTGTTCTTTTATTGTTTAAATTTTTAGGGTTTTATAGATTAAAAATACAAAATGTATACATTTTGTTTTTTGCTTTTGTAACTTAAAAAAAAATTATGCTAGATGTTTCTACTTTTGTAATTTTATAAAAAAATTATGCTGAATGTTTTCTACTTCTGTAACTTAAGAAAAAACAAAATTAATTTTTATGGGTTCTATTTTTGTTGTCTCCAAAAATATTATAAACAGATAAATGCATTACAATATATATAAATGTATGACATTATATATACATTTTGTCTATATAAATGTGATAAATGTTTATACTTTATATATATGTGTGTCTATACTTTAATATATAAATAGATAAATATTATAAATATATAAATATATGATATTTATATATAAATGTTTTACATTTATATATAAACAAATAAATATATAAATTTTGTTTATATAAATAGATAAATATTATAAACAAATAAATGTATGACATTATTTATAAATGTATTACATTATATATAAATGTACGACATTGTATTACATTATATATAAATGTCTCCAAAAATATAAAATATATGACATTATATATAAATGTCTATACTTTAATATATATAAACATATTACATTATATATAAACATTGATATGTTTATATAAACATATAATGTTATATATAAACATCTATACATATGTATAAATGTTTATAAATATGTATACAATATATACATATAATTATCCATTTTTATTTTTTTTATATAACATATAAAATGTTTATACATATTTGTAAACATTTATATAACATATAAATTTTTATATAAATATAAAATATTTATAATGTTTATATAAATGTGATATATATACTATATAATATATAAATAAGTGTTACATATATATAATTATATATATGTAACATTTATAAAAACATTTTAAACACAACATTATATCTAAACACTTGTATATTTATAAAAGTGTTAAGTTTTTTTTAATGATTAATTTTTTTAATGTTTAATGGATTTCAAATCACCAGAAAGTCTACTAGCTCTTAAAGTTGTTTATATAGTTAGTATTTAATGCTTACTCTTCATCGGTTAACTTATATACAGGAGCGTTTGATTTGAGGTAACGCTTTCTACCCTTACTCAGCAAAATAAAACCATATCAATTTTTAATGTCTAGTTGTTTTACTTCTTAGATACCTATCATCACTCATGAGTTTGTGTACCATGGTCAAGGTACATTTCATTGCTCATTATTTGCTTACATGAAAACATGATATGCATTCTTTGACTGTTGAATTAGAATGTCTCTATTCCTGACATGTTAGAATGTTAATGAGAGATTTAGAATAGAGTCGAACTCTAAATAGGCAAGCATGAAAGCGGCTGCAAGAGGGTACAAGAAAGGTGAGAGGGTTGGCTTTGCACAACTTTCACAGGGTGTTGATCTTTATGTCTGCCCCCGAAGCCACACCATAATCACCATACTTGCTAAGCACGGATTTTTTAAGGGCAAGACTATAAATGATAATCACCAAGAATTTTTAATTGGCTGTGTTGTATGGCAACAAAACCATCCATAATCTAGTCCTATTGTTAAAGCATATGAGAGTGAGATTGCTTCTTTAAGTGACAAATCTCACAACTCTCATGATGCTTCCCAAAGAATAGGCAAAATAACTAATGAATCCCTCCATGGTGATAGTGGAAACACCGACATCAATTCCATGAATCTCCATACGAGTCAACCTCGTTCTGATCTCTAGCCTTTTTCTATGACTGGCTACCTTTTGCTCACCAGCTCTCTCTCCATGACATAACCATTGGAGCATCTCCTCATGTTCATTTGGTTTCCTCACTTTCATTAGGTGATGCTAGGAGAAATCCCATGATTGCAAATGATTACGATGATCTTCCTAACTTTGATTTTGGAACTACTTCTGATACTTTTCTTTCTTCACGAGGCAAAATGTTGAATGCTGCGTCTCTTAAAAAATATTCTGGTGGTGAATTTGATAATCTTGACTATTCGTTGACCAAGTCCTTGACACCATTCAAATCAATGGCAACTCCTCAAAGTGTGCCATATTATTTTGTCTTTGAAAGGTTTCCTCTGCTTGTCTCAGATCAAGTGATTCCCATGCACATGTAAGCTAGCAAATGCAAGGTTCATGTACTGCCAAATTTGAAAGAAAAACAAGTTCTCCTGAGTAGAATGCAATAGAAGAAGCTCTTTGACAATGATGATGACATGCCCGATTGGTGCCCATTAGACATGGAACTACTTAGTCCATCTACTTTAAAGCCTACTAGGCCACCAGCAACTCACATTCCAACCTCACTTGCTGCAAGTATTTCTATTGTTCCTAGTGATTGTATGACCCTTCCATCTTTTCCTGGCCATCAACAATGGAATCCCCGACTAGTTTCTCACGCATTTCCTTTGCCTGTTAATTTCAGGGTGATGCATGATCCTCCTAAACCTAGAGAATGTTCATTAAGAACTAACATGCATTTGCAACCTTGGCTTGACCTATTTGATACCAAGATTCAGGTTCATCCTCCTGGTTGGAGGATGAGGATGACATGACTCGAGGTGGGTAACCTTAAAGTACATCATGTTTTTTGAATAAAAGTGTATACAAAAAAAAATTGTTGGATGACTGACAACTTGTTTCAGCCTTTTAGTATTATCATTCAATGATAATAATGTGAGTAATGTGTATGGAACCACTTAATTTATTTGTTGTTTCTTGTTGATAGGATAGATGGCTTTAGATATTGCTGATAGCTATTTATTTCTTGTTGGAAGTGTACATGCCCTCTCACGTATGTACATGCCCTCTCATGTATGTACTTGCCCTCTCACGTAAGTACATTTACAAATGGGATTTGTATTCTGAACTAGCATATTAGTGTTTGAAAGTAATTTGAGGTTCAGGGGCATTGATGAAAAATAAAACATACAACATAATGTTTAACTATATGTGTATAACTATATATACATATTTGAATAGCTATATAAAACTTTATATAATTAAATATAACTATATTTGTAACTATATATACATATATGTATACATATATGAAAATGTATATATATATTTATAAATTATTATACATTTATGTATAACTATTTATAACTACTTGTATGACTATATCTATATATAAATATAACTATATGCATGGGTAACATCTTTATCGATCACAGTTGGATCAAAAGGAGGCCAAGTTTCTATTATCTTCATTATTCTTGAAATATTTTATTTGCCCACACTCTTTTCTAAACATCAATGCTAGACATCTTTTAAATATTTGTTGAAGTTATATGACTATCAACATAGATTTTTGTTTCTTCATGTCTATAATTACTATTTTTATATATCTATGAATTTGTTTGTGTGTACCCAAATATTTTGGGTAGAGTTTTAGCCTATTATAGATATGTAAAAGGCTTGCCAATTCCTCTTGGTGCTGGGAACAACACATTAGCTTCTGAAGTTGTGAGATGAATGAAAAAACTATGGTCTCACATAGACGCATGTTTGTTCTTGATACTCTTATTTCATGCATATCTACAATTGTCACTATTCAGATCTGCGACTACTTATTATCAGTCATTGGTGGAATTAAACTATTAAAATGTTAATAGCCATTATGATTGCCAATGAGATTCAATTAAATGAGTTCATTTTGCTTGTTCTCCTTCCCTTGTATTTTCGTAGTTTCAAAGATGATGATGGGCTAAACATGAGGAATTGTGGCTATTATGAGGTATTTTTCCAGGGGCATCTTGGTCTGTAACTGATCCATAGAATGGGAGACCAGGACACGAAGCCTTTCTTACCAGGACGTGATCTTAACAACTTTATGGTTAATGCCAAAAAAATCATTCAATCCCCGCGAATGCATTGTCTCCAACATTTCTCTTGCACTACAATACATGAGAGATTGCTGGATAAACTAGAGAGATAAGTTTTTGAAGTTTTGTGTCATCTTTATGAAGTATAAATGGAATAATACTAATTTGTTGTATTTTTATGTCATCTGAGGTTGTGATTATATTTATGTGCGTAAATATGTATGTATATACTATAGTATATATGTATATATATACTCAGAATCATATATACTATAATACATATATACATATATACTCTGTATCATATATACTATAGTACATATGTACATATATACTCAATATCATATATACTGAGTATATATGTAGATATACTAAGTATATATGCACATATATACTACATTATATATGTATGTATATACTATAGTATTATACATAAAAATATATGCTAATATATATGTACGTATATACTTAATTTGATTCCTTGATCACTAAGAAATTAGACTAGTTTTTTAATTATGTTCGAATTTGATGCTTGCATGATGATGCCACAAAAGAAAACTGGCAAAGCAGATTAAAAACCTAATGCTGAAGTGACTGATTGGATCAAAAAAAACTTATCCATTCTCTTAGTTTCTTGAAAGTGGAGTTGTTTCCTATTGCTTCTACAATGATTCTGAAAGAATTTTAGAAAATACTTATGGCATGTGTATTTTGCAGGTTATCCTTTTCTTTTCTTTCTAGATAATATGTTTAAGATTCTCATCACTGCTAATAACTCCTTTTTTTGCCTTAGCAATTGTGTAGGATTTTGATGCCTTAACTCCAAATATTCTTGCAACAATGATCGAAACTATAGAAAGTAGTGGTCTGGTTGTTTTACTTCTTCGAAACCTATCATCACTCATGAGTTTGCGTACCATGGTTATGGTAAGTTATATTTCATTGCTCATTATTTACTTACATGAAAACATGATATGCATTCTTTGATCATTGAATTAGAATGTCTTTGTTGTTCCTGACATATTCGGATGTTAATGAGAGATTTAGAATAGAGTCACATTCTGAAATAATTTCTAGATTCAACGAGAGGTTTCTCTTATATGTACATATATGAGAAATGCTCGTATATCTCTTATACGTATATGTTGAGTATATGTGTTCATATATACTCAATATATCTACATATATACTCATATATCTACATATATAGTATAGTATATATGTACATATATTATCAGTATATCTACATATATACTATTGAATATGTACATATAATACTATAGTAAATATGTACATATAATGCAGTAATATATGTATCTAGTGAAATGCTAGTATATATGTACTTATACACTATAGTATATATGTATATATACACTGTAATATATGTACATATATATTATAGTATTATATATTTATCAAAACATAACTTTTTTTATTTATTAAATTTGATTTGATTGACTAGTTTTATTTTCATACAAATATGGTACCACAATGTTCTTCTTACGAAGCTTGTAGAAGTGAAAATATTTTTCACTAGACATGATGCTCCACCACTAGGATAGCTTTGTCCCAGCTGAACGATGGTTATCAGAGTAAATGGGGGTGAGAAAGCAAAGTCAATTTTATGGATATATTATACTTTATGCACTGTCATTATATACATTGATTAAGAAGATATAATAAAATTTTGTTATGTTTTTGTTTTACCTATGTAAAAAAATGTTGCGTAGATTGCAGCTATTGAAAATTATTATGCAAAAAATATGTTCATCATCCTATGTTGAACATGAGCATGGTGGAGTGCTCCATTTGTCTATGTTCAAGTTTCTTATTGATTTATTGATGGTTATTGATTCTGATGATCAGTCTCGATTTAATCTGCCAGTTCATTTGTTAGCTCGTTAGCTCGGTCATGGCGGGGCATAGCAACACTCTTATAGGCTTTGGGACTGAGAGAAAGTTCTGGTTGCAAGGAGGCAAGATATGAACTTTGATGCGCAAAGCTTGGCTCTTGGTTTGTCTACTAGGTTTTCCTCCAAGAGTTTTCAGAGATATTATCCTAAATTTAAATAATCTTTGCATTTCTTATTTATATTGATAGTGAAGTTTTGTGCCATCTTTGTGAAGTATAAATGGGATAATACTAATTTATTATAGTTTTGTGTCATCTAAGGCTATGTTATTATATATATGTACATATAATACTGTAGTATATATACATACATATATACTATAGTACATATGTATGTATATATTGAGTATATATGTACGTATATACCGAGTATATATTTATGTATATACAGTGTATATATGTATGTATATACCAAGTATATATGTACATATATAATGAGTATATATGTACATATATATTGAGTATATATGTACATATATACTGAGTATATATGTACATATATACTGGGTATATATGTATGTATAGACTTAGCATATATGTACATATAATTCTATTTTATATATATACATTTATACTATAATAATTTACATATATAGTCAGTATATAAGTACATATAATTATGTAGTATTATATGTACATATATACTGAGTATATATGTACATATATACTCAGTTTAAATGTACATATAATACTATAGTATATATCTACATATAATGCAGTAATATATGGAACTAGTGAAATGATAGTATATATGTATATATACACTATAATATAAATGCACATATATACTACAGTATTATATATTTATTTAAACATAACTTTATTTATTTATTTATTTTGATGTGATTGACTAGTTTAGATTTCATACAGATATGGTACCACAATGTTTTCCATACAAAGCTTATAAAAATGAAGGGATTCTTCACTAGATATGATGCACAATGTCTAGGACAGCTTTGTCGCAGCAGAAAGATGGTGACTGGATGAGCAGGGGAAAAGAAAGCAACATCAATTTTATGGATAGATTATACATTATACACTATCGTTAGATATATTGAAGAATAAGATGTAATAAAATTTTGGTATATTTTTGTTTTAACTATGTAAAATATTGAATCAGAATAATTTATTAACTGATTTTATTTTTTTGATATTTATAAATTATCATTTATAGTTTCTATTTTTATTCAATTTAATATAAAAACATCAAAGTATTTAATTAAATTTTTTGAAAAAAAATAAAATTGTGAAAATAGTTTTGGAATGAAAATAGCTAGGGATTTATCCTTGCTAATTTAGCTATTGATTATTCCCTTGCTAATTTACCTTGTGAATATTCTTAAACTTCAAATTAAGGTCAAAATTAGCTAGGAAAATTATTAATTTAGCTAGGGAATCTTCTGTCGCTAAAACTTGTTAGCTAGGGGCTCTTTCTCTCATTAATTTTTAATGACGAGCACTTTAGCTTGGGAATGATTCCATCATTTATTCATCGTTATCTCCACTTTAGCAACGGAAATAACTCATTTTGCTAGGAAATTATACTTAGCTATTTGGGATTTTTCTAGTTGTGAAAAGACTAAAATAATTCGAAAAATAAGAATAATAAGAATAATAATAATAATAATAATAAAAAGAATAATAACTATAAGAAGAATAAAAAAATAAGAAGAAAAAGAATAATAAAAATGGCTAAGAAGATGGAGAGGATAGGGAGAGAGGGTTTCAGGAAAATGAAGGTAAAAAAACAACAGAAATAGAATTTGATTTCGAAAATGATATAATAAATTTTAACGGTGAGGAAGATGACCTCCTTTCGGAGGAAGGAACCGAAGCTAAAAGCTGGCCCATCATGGAAAGGCAAAAAGAAATGTAATATCTTGACTTGATTTTGACACAAGATGACTCAAGGAGGATGTCTCAAAAAGCATGGGAAAGTTTACCGAAAAATAGAGATAGCGTGATAAAGGAATTAAAGATAATGAACTTTCAAGTAAGCAAATTAAAATTAGCAAGTCAGAATAATCAGGCTATAATAACCGCATACAAAGGCTCAAGAAATAGGAAAAAATATTTAAATATGTATTACGAGTCAATATGCACAACTAGAGCACAAACTAGATTCAATAATGTATAAAAGCCTATACTAGAACATAAGAGGAGTAAGAAATACTCCGTCGATAAATAGGATTAAAAAATTAATTAAAATTCATAATATTCAAACAGTAACAATAGCGGAACCCATGGTTAACAAGGAATCCTTAAGCCCACACAAAAAGAAGCTAGGTTTAGAAAATGCATTCTCTAATAACAACAATGGTAAGATATGGTTGCTATGGAAAAAGAATATTAATATAGAAATAAATGCAGCTTCGAAATAAATCATTAATTTTAAACTAAAAGGTAACATTGGCCCAATAATATCAATGGTGTATGCTAGTAACTCGAAAGAAAAAAGGAAAGATTTATGGGAGGAAATGAAAAAGATTGCAGATAAAAACATTCCATGGATCATAGGAGGAGACTTTAATGTTATTAGAATACTAAGGAAAAGAAAGGGGGTAAGTCGCCTGATCCCTCAACTATAGCCCAATTCAATGAGGTAATTAATAATATGAACCATATGAAAGCTGAGTACCTGGACCCGAGTTTTACATGGTGCAATAACTAGAAAAATAGGGGAACTATTTGGTCTAGACTTGACCGTATTCTTTATAACATTAAATGGGTGGATTACTGTGGAGGGGTGAGAGTGAAACATTTGAGCAGAACATGCTTAGATCATAACCCCATCCTTCTAGGATTTAAAGTTAAAGTGGGGAAGAATTAAATTTTTAAATTTCAAAATATGTGGGACTTGCATAAAGAGTTTGATGAAGTAGTAGGAAAATCATGGCAGAAACCAACAAATGGGAATCCCATGCAGGTTCTTGCTACAAAATTACGTAGGTTAAGAGTTGAATTGGGTAGATGGAATTGAGAGAGATTTGGAAATATAAACAAGAATATTTAAGATACCGAAGCTAAAGTAAGTAAATTAGAAATAGAATATGAGAATAATCAAGATGATTCTTCTAGAATTAACTTAAATAAAGCAAATGCGGAATTAAAGCTTTTACTGCATATGAAAAAAATATTTTGGAAATAGATGGCCAAAGTAAAGTGGCTTAAGGAAGGGGACAGAAACACCAAGTATTTTAATGTAGTAGCAAAATTAAAAATTCAAATACATGAAATAAAAGGCATTAAAAATGACATGGGCAAGTGGATAGATGAGGAGGATGAACTTAGAAAAGTTCTGGAAGATTATTTTAAAAGTCATCTCTATGGGCACAGCCAGCAAAGGGGTGAATCTTTACTACTACAAATAAACAGAATGGTATCTGAAGAACAAAACAAAATACTAGAAGAGTATCCAAGTGAGGAGGAGATAAAATCCACATTCTTTAGTGGCAATAAAGACAGTGTAGCGGGACCAGACGGATGAAATAATGGCTTCTTCCAACGAACCTGGAAGATAATAAACAAGGAGCTGACAGCCACAATCATTTGGGTCTTCGCAGGGAGCAAAGATTACAAAATCATGGGCCAGCTCATATATTGTATTTATTCCTAAGAAAGATAATCCACAAAAAAAGTGAAGATTATAGACCTATAAGCTTATGCAATTTGGTGTATAAAATTCTAACAAAAGTCTGGTAGAGTAGACTGAATAGGGTAATTTTTTCCATTATTTCGGCAAAACAAGCAGGATTTATTAAAAAAAGATTAATGATGGAAAACATTAATTTAACTGCAGAACTGATGAAAGAAATAGGAGCCAAAGTTAATGGTCATAATGTGATTATGAAGTTAGATTTGTCTAAAGCATTTGACAGAGTAGAATGAGATGTTTTATGTTACATAATGAGGAAAATAATATTTTCAGAATTCTAGATAGATCTAATGTATAGATGTATCTTCAACGCATGAGCTAAAATTTTAATTAATGGAGAGGTAGGTGAGGAATTTAAGCCAGTTAGGAGGCTTAGGCAGGGGGATCCATTATATTTACTACTATTCAATATATACATTGAATTACTAATAGCCAGCTTAAAAAAAGAAAATGAAGGAGGGAAATATCTCCAGTTTCAAACAACTTAGACATACTTCAAACATGAGCTACCTAGCTTATGGGGATGATATAATCATTTTTACAAATGCTGGGAGCAAATCATTAAAGAATATGATGAAACTATTTGACACTGTGGAGGAAGAAATGGGACACAACCACTTAATAAACATAAATGTCAATATGTGGTTTCAAGAAATGCACATGAAAGGACTATCCAAAAAGTTAACAAAATCACAGGCTTCAAGCAGAACCAAGGGGTGCTAATGTACCTGGGTTGTCCTATATTTGAGGGTAGAATGAAAGAAGAATATTTTACATTTTTATTGAGCAAATTAAGAGGTAAAATAGCGGGATGGAAAAAGAATATGTTAAGTATGGTGGGACGAATCACATTAATTAAACATGTTATTCAAGGAACTATAGTTCACATCTTAATGTCCTTAGAGCCGCCAAAGAAGATCTTGAACATCTTAGAGAAGGAAATGACCAACTTTTTATGGGGTAAGAAACTAGGAAAAAATAATCTACATTGGAAAAAAAATAAGAAGATTTATGTTGCTCTGAGGAAGCAGGTTTAGGATTAACCAAATTAAATCATATGGCCAAGGCACGGGCATGTAAGAACTGGTGGAGGCTCAAACAAAATAATAGTCTGTGGGCAACTTATATGAAAGCTTGATATGGTTCAGAAAACAATATATGTAGGAATCTTAGAAAAGTATCTAGAAATTGGAATATGATAATCAAACAAAAAGAATTAGTCGAGAGTAATGCACATTTAATTAATAATGTATGGTGATGAACCCTAAATCCACACGAAAAATACATATTTAAAAGTGCAAAGATTTTAGTAAAAAAAGAAAAAATCAGTCAAGAGGCCTTTAAGGGAATATAGCTGAAAGAAATTCCACAAAAAAGAATGTATTCATGTGGAAGCTTTGATCGAATGAGATTCCCGTGAATTCGAATATTCAGTTGAAGGGGATAAAATTATATTCCAAATGTGAGTGTTGTTTTACTAACATAGAAAGTATAAACCACTTATTTTCAACAGGAAAAATAGTGGTGGAAGTATGGAATTCTTTGGGGATAGATGCATAGGTAGGTAACACATTAGAAGATATAAATAAAAGACTAATGATATGGGAGAAAAGTCATTCAGAGAATAAGGTATTTAATTGGTTAAGGGATTATATTCTGCATATCACAGTATGGAATCTATGAAAAGCCAGAAACAGAAGTAGGTTCAAAAATATAAAAATGAATGGTAAACATATATTTGAGGAAATTAAAAAAGATTGCTCATGGATCTCAACATGATTCCCATTAAAACTTAAGGATACGAAAATAGAGAATGATAAGAGAAGATTTTGGGGTTTGCATGAAATTAAGGAAAAAACTCCTGAGGTTAGAGTGGTGAGTTGGGAAAAACCTCTGAGGGGAAGCCCGGCTTTAAACATGGATGGCAGCTTTAATAGAGATATGGGTGAGGCAGGGGGAGGAGGGGTAATTAGAAATGAGCAAGGCAATGTTGTAGAGGCTTATACTATGAAGGAAAAAGCAACCTCAGCTTTGCATGCAGAAATTTTGGCCTTACATAAAGACCATAAAATATGCAAGGAAAACACTTATATTAATATAAGAGCACATGTGGACTTGATTATATTGGTGAACCTGGTTATGAGCAACATATAAATGTGAGAATATGAAGAACATATAGGGTAAATTAGAAGTATCTTAACTGACTTGAAAGGGGAATTAAGCATATATATAAGGAAGCCAATGTAATAGTAGATAAATTTTCAGATAAGGTCTGAAGAAAGGAATACAAGAATTTGAGGAAGCCAATATACCAGAAAAATATAAAGGCATAATTACATTAGATAAAGTAGAATTTTCGTATATTCGAATTCAAAAGTAGTAGAGAATTTTAATCTACCTGGTTCTGTGGGGATATATACTGGCTTTGCTCGGTTTTAGGTTCACAGGTATAAGTTAAGATGATGGGTTATGACGATTTATTATGGCAATTGGCCTGTCATATTTAGTAAGAGTATACCTTATTTTTTTAAAGTTCAGAAACTGCAAACTAGAGTAAATGTATATATGAGGCAAAGGGGCAGAAAAAATGTATAAAAATAGTGCATACGCGAGGCAATTAATTAAAAATGGTGCATAAAATAGTGCATGAATTATGAATGGTCTGTGCATCATATGTGCTAAATTGCATGGATGGAAAAAAAGGCTAATTGCAAATATAAATATATGTTCTCTGTCTTAGCTTGTGATGTAGGGGAAAAGATAAACATTATAGCTGTTAAAGCTGATTGTGCATGAAGAAGGATAAAGCTTCAAAGAGAGTAGTAGCTATTACATGCATTACTGTATGTTTAAGGGTGTAACAACATAAGGGTGTAAAAGGGGTTATGGGCTGTAATAGAAGTATGTTTACTTCACTATGCTGTTTTAAGTGCAAAGGTAGGAAAATTGAGACAAAAAGTCTGCTTTGGGTAGATCAGTATTGTGTCTGTTTTGCAGGGTTAAGCATGGATAGAAGGCAGAGGAGGAAAGGAAAAGTAGGAAACAGCAGAGAGGCTGCCAAAGTTCATGCAAAAATAGAGGCAAATGGAGTGAGGAAGATAAACAGAATGGAGAGAAGATAGTATGGAGAAATATCAGCAAAGATGTTGCCAGAATTTTATGCAAAACAGAGGAGGAGCCTGCACATGTAAAAGAAATATACAAAAAGCATAATGGTGGCAGAACAACAAATGATAAACATGTTGTAAGAATGCATAAGGCTCAGAAGCAAGTGGAGTGAGAAATTTAGAGATAGGATTAATAGAGTTATGATGTACTGCATTTATTTTTTCAAGGGTGTAAAAGGGAAAAGGGTAATTCTAGATTATAAAAATGGCATTCCTCCTCCAAAAGAGAGGGTTTTATTAATAAAAAAACTTTCAAAAAAAGAAGAATAAAAAGAATAAGAAGAATAACTGAAACACTCTCAACTTTAGAGAGAGAAAATCTCAATTTCTAGAGAGAGAAAAACATCATTTCTGCTCAAATTAAGCTCCATCAAGTGGAAAATGGAGCAAATGGACTTATTATTAAATAAAAAGTCCTTTGCTTCAATATTGAAGGAGCCCACACCTCCTCTTCCTTCATTCGAAAAAATAAACGGGAACCCCGTAGTCATCTTTTCCATGGAGGAGATACAGAGGCTCATAGAACCATTTGAACACACGCTTATTGGGAAATTCTCTCATGGCAGACTGTGACCACAAGAACTACAAGCATTTATTTCTTCATTGAAGTTTAAGGGGATGATGAAGTTTGCGGATTTTGATGCGAAACACATTATCTTGCAGTGCTACATGGAGGATGATTTTCAAAGGTTATGGCTAAGAGGATTATGGCAGGTAAATGGTTTTCCTATGCGTATTTTGAAGTGGACGAAAAATTTCAGTCCACAGGAAGTACCTCCCATTGCCCCGGTATGGTTTTCTCTCCCCAATCTACCATTATTTCTATACAGTAAGCATGCATTATATGCGATTTCTTCTTGCTTGGGGAAGCCGATGCTTCGGGATGAGGCAACAGCCCTTATGACTAGGCCAAATAATTCCTGAGTATGTGTGGAGTGCAATTTGCTTACACTGCCACCCACAAAAATATGGATAGGCAGTGGAGAAGGTTAATTGAGAGAGGGGTTCTGGCAGACTGTAATACCCGAGAACCTACCATTTTACTGCCTAGCATATAAAAGGCTAGGACATGATATGGGTGAATCCAGGCTGGGGGTAGAAGAGAAGGGGCAGGAGGGTAGAGGAAGAAAGAGATGGATTAGGAAGGAAGAAGGAAAACAGAAGGATAGTTATAAAGAGAAGCAGGAGGGAGGAGAATTGCACACAACTTTAGTAATAGAGGAAGGCCAAGATAGGAGTAATGAGGAGAGAAAACAAATAGAGGAGGGAGGAAGTAACATAAATATAGGGGCAAAATTAGAGGTAGGAAAAGAGGGGGGAGAGGAAAGTGAAAAAGATGAAGGTTGGTTGGAAGTAAAAAGAAAAAGAAAAGGGGGGAAAATGTTTAATTTAAGGAGGGTTTTAAAGGAGAACTCGGAGGATCTCAGCTGGATGGATGAGGATCTTCTGGACTTTCCAGAAGAAGACTCGGATGTGTACAGCTGCCCTCCACTAGGAAGGGAAGAAGGGAATAGGGAGTGAGAAATTAGTAAGTTAAAAGATGATTTAGAAACATATAAAGAAGATATGGAAAAGCTCATGAGGGTTCAAGCCATGGAAGCAATAAAACAAATGGCTATGCAACTCGGACAACAGGTAGGATATAAAAAAATTATCCAAATTACTCCTAACGTATACAATTCCACAAGGGATAGGAAGAAATATCTAAATAAGACGTATGAGTCTAAGTGTACAACAAGAGCTCAAGCAAAGTCAGGATTAAATGGGTAGATGTCTTTATTGGAATATTAGGGGGGTGGCAAATAACCCTTCAATAAATAGATTAAAACTGTTAATAAAAGCTCATAAAATACCCCTAGTAATTATAGTGGAACCAATGGTTCAGAAAGAACAATTAACAAAGTATAGTAAATTATTATGATTTAATAATGCATATGCTAACACAAATAGTAAGCTTTGGATTATGTGGCATAACTATATAAATATTGTAATAATAAAAGACACAGATCAAGTAGTTCACTTTATAACAAATCAAGATTCAGATGCAATAATCTCGGTAGTTTATGCTAAAAATGCTAAAAAGATAGATTAGAATTATGGAAGGAGATGCAAGAAATAGCTAAAAAAGATATACCATGGATTATAAGAGGAGATTTTAATGTAATTAGAAGTGAGCAGGAAAAGAGAGGAGGAAAAACTCCAGATAAAGTTTTTATAACACAATTTAATGATACAATTGTGAATGTTAATCTTATGGAAGTAGATTTTACAAGATTGAGATATACTTGGTGCAATAACTGGCGAAAAAGAGGAGCAATCTGGGCAAGATTAGATAGAGTCATGTGTAATGCAAAGTGGATAGCCTCTCAAGGAGCCACAGGGCTGAGACACTTAAACAGGACCTGTTCGGATCATAGCCCTTTGCTCATAACCAGCCATAAGAATCAGTGCATGATAAGTAGTTTTAAATTTCAAAATATGTGGTCAAAGTACACAGAATTTGAAAATGTGGTGAAAGAGTCATGGACAGAGCCAGCAATAGGAAAGCTTATGCAAGCTCTACTGCTTAAGTTACATAGATTAAAAATAGCTTTAAAATCATGGAATAAAGAGGTTTTTGAAAACATAAACCAAAAAATAAAAGAGATGGAGGAGGAAGTGGAAAAATTAGAATTAGAATATGAGAATACTTAAAATGAAGATATCAGAAAAGAAATAAGTAAAGCTAAAGGCAAACTGAGACTTTGACTACATATAGAATAAATTTTTTGGAAATAGCGAGCAAGATTAAATAGCTTAAAGATGGAGATAAAAATACAAAAATTTTTCAAAATGTGAGTAAAATTAAAGCTCAAAAAAACAAAATAAAAGGTATACAAAACAAAGAAGGAACTTGGGAAGAGAATGAAGAGAAAATAGGAACCCTCTTTGAAAATTTCTTTAAATCTCATTTATGCGACAGAGTGAAACATGAAGGGGATTCTTTAATGAATGAAATTAAAGCTACTATTACTAACGAACAAAACAATAAGATGGAGATGATTCCGACTGAAGAAGAAATTAAAAATGCCATTTTTGGTCTTGATAAGGATAGTGCATCAGGTCCAGACGGTTGGAATAATTATTTCTTCCAGGTCAGTTGGCATCTGATTAAAAATGATCTCATTACTACCGTTGAAAGTTTCTTTGTAAGTGTTGACATACCCAAGGTATGGGCGAAATCATTTATTGTATTAATTCCAAAGAAGGAATCACCACAGAAATGCAAGGATTTCAGGCCTATCAGTCTATGTAATGCTCTCTATAAAATTCTAGCTAAAATATTACAAAATAGGTTAAGTGATATATTTCCACATATAATATCCAAAGAACAAACAAGTTTTGTTAAGAATAGGCTAATGATTGAAAATATAAAATTTGCATCAGAAATGATGAAGGAATTAGCTATAAAAACAAGAGGGAAAAATTTAGTAATAAAATTGGATTTGTCTAAAGCTTTCGATAGGGTGAAATGGGACACACTTTGCTTTGTTATGAGAAAATTTGGGTTCTCTGAAACATGCATAGATCTAATATATAGATGCATATCCAGTGCATGGGTAAAAGTTATTGTAAATGAAAAGATAGGAGATGAATTTAAGCCAAAAAGAAGTTTAAGACAAGGAGACTCGTTGTCTCCTTTATTATTTGATATTTATTTAGAATTACTGATTCATAACTTAAATAAAAGAATGGCGATAGGGAAGATTATTCCATTCAGGAAACTTAATAATACTCTGAGAATATGTTGTTTAGCTTATGCAGATGACCTTATAATATTCATGAATGCAAGCAGAAAATCACTGGGGAATTTAATGGAGCTTTTAAAAGAATTAGAGACAGAAACAGGGATAATGGTAAATATAAAGAAATGTCAATTTTTGTTCGCAACAAAAACTACAGAAAAAATTGCCAGCAATATAACAAGTATCATAGGTTTCATTCAAAATAAATGGGCGTTAGTGTACGTAGGCTGCCCGATATATGAGGGTAGATTAAAAGATAAGTATTTAACAATACTTCAAGATAAAATAATAAAGAAAATAGCAGGCTGGAAGGAGAATTTATTGGGATTTGGAGGAAGGATCACGTTAATTATACATGTACTGCAAAGTATGTTAGTGCATATTTTGTCAGTCATTCACCCTCCTAAGAAATTTGTTAGAAAATTAGAAATGGAGATGGCTAACTTTTTATGAGGTAAAAAAGATGGGAGGCTAAAGCTTCATTGGAAGAACTGGGAAGATATTTGTCAACCAAAAGATGAAAAAGGCTTGGGTATTTCTAGACTTCAAGACATAGCCACAGCATGAGACTACCAAGGCTGCTGGAGACTAAAAGAAAGTGACAGTATGTGGGCAAAGTATATGAGAGCTAAATATGAAGGGGAAAAAGTCAAGAGCTTGAAGAGTGCCTCGAAGAATTGGAAAGCAATGGAAAATCAAAAAGAATTAGTGGATTCACACTCAATAATAAAAAAGAGTGGCTGTAAACAAACACTGAATCCGCAAGGTAATTTTACTCTAAAATCGGCAAAAGAATTAGTTAGAAGGAAAAAACTAGTACAAATAATTTTTAAATGGGCCTGGAAGGTAGATATTCCGAAAAAATATGCTCGCTTGCATGGAAAGCTCTTGTCAGTGCCTTACCACTTGATAATAACATTCAAAGAAAAGACATAACAATGGCTTCTAGATGTGACTAATGCTTTGATGCAGTAGATTCTATTGATCATTTATTCTCTTAGGGGAAAACAACAGCGAGAGTCTGGAATGAGCTAGAAGAAATAAATCAGATTAGATCTAAAAAAGAAGGGCTAATAGAAAGAATTAAAAAATGAGAAAGAGAAAATACACAAAGCCCTATTAGAAACTGGCTAACCCAAAATCTCCCACATGTAGTTATCTGGAGCCTATGGAAAGCCCGAAACAAAAGCATATACGAGGGAATAGGAATGAATTATGTTGAAATAGTAAAAGATATTAGAAAGGAAATAAGTAATATATCTTGTTCAAAGCATATTAAAGTTGAGAATCTAGATAAAGATAGAGTAGTAAGAGACACATGGTCACTTACCACAAACAAAATTAAGACTTATAGAGTAAGAAGTATAAAATGGAAGAAGCCCCCTGGGGGCATGTTATCTCGTAATACTGATGGAAGTTTTAACAGGGATATAGGGGCAGCAAGAGGAGGAGGAGTAATAAAAGATTCTCAAGGAATGATTATAAAAGCATTTACTATATTTGGTAGAGCTTCTTCAGCCCTTCACTCGGAAATCAATGCTTTGAAGAAAGGGCTATATGTCTATAAAGACATGGGATTTAAAAATTTTCTAATTCAGGTTGACTCTAAGTTGATAGTGGATTTAGTTTTTAAAAGAATAACATTATGGAAGTTTGAAGAGGAGATTGAGATAATAATAAATCTCATTAAAGATTTAAATGCTAATATTTCTCATATATATAGGGAGGCTAATGCACTAGCTGATGATCTAACTAGAATAGGAGCGGCTAAAGGAGAAAAAGAATATGACGAGAGAACTATACCAGGAAAATTAAAAGCTTTAGCAACACTGGATAAGCTTGCATTCCCTTATCTAAGAAATAACAAGGTAATAGAAAAGTAGGCAGGAAACCCTAGTAAAGTAAACATTAAAATTATTGTTATAAAGGTTACATATTTAATCTTAAAATATAATTTGAAATTATGTGGCAAGGTGTTGTATAGTTGCTTGTGCAAAAAAAGTTTTTTTGCAGGTAAAGAAAGATGCTCAAATAAAGCGTAACAGTGATTGAAGCTTAAAGAAAGGGAGGGAATTTCTAATGCATTATCTGTTTTAATTTTCTGGATTTTAATAAGGTAGGAGTAGAAAATATTCTGCAGGAGTCTGTAAACATTTAATTTCTCTGCCAAGTGTATGTGTTATTGCTGTTGGGTCTGTTTTATAAGAGGTGAGGAGGTGTAGGGGTCAAGTGCGAAATATAGATGGAGACATGTAAGCTATTGTTCAGAAATGAGTAAAGTGGAATAATGATGATGCCCAGGAAAAGCATCAGATGGAGGCATTAAAGCTGCTGTCATGCTCAATAAAGGGAAGAGCAAAGCAATTTGAAAGAATGAAATAGAATGGAGGCATTAAAGATTTCGGGCAGAAATGGATAACAATTCAACCGGGGGAAAAAGCAGCATGGAGGCACAGCTGTTATAACTATCTTAATTTTCTTTCTGATTGAATGATGCAGGAATGAGTGCCCAAAATAGGTATCACGTATAAAAGTGTGCAGAAATGTGATAGAAGCTCGGTGGCAAAAGATATAGAAGCTGATTAGTGTTGGCTGCTGAATGTTTGTCAAGTGTTTGGAGTGTGTAAAGGTAGGTCTAATTTTAACGAATCTGTTGAGTTAGAATGAAGTATGTCATGTGATTGTAGCCTGTCTAGTGTTTACTGAGGTTGGTGTGGGCCGCAAAGATCTGCTGAGTTTGTCGAGCTAGGCAAGGAAGGGCAGTATATAAAGGTAGGTGAGGTAAGTTGTTAAGTTAAAATGAAATCTGTCTAGTATTTGTAGAAATGTCAGAGTCAAATGTAAAGGTCTGCTGAGTCTATCGAGTTTGGCAAGAAAGGGTGGCCTATAATTTAAGGTGGGTGAAGATAGGGAGATCTGTTGTAGAGTAAAATTGAACCCACGAAAAATGCAGTCCATCTAGTGTACACGCACAAGAGTACAGTAATTAGAGTCAAATGGAGTCTATTTGTAGAAATGTCAGAGTACAGTAAGAGGAGGTAAATATAGAGTATGTCTAATTAGAGTTTAAGGGATGAAGGAGGAGCTTGCACACACACAAGAAAGGCTACAACATGAGCTTAAGCTGTGAAAGATGTATCATCAAAGGGAAGGCAAAGATGCAAAAGAAAAAGCAAAAGAGGGCTAGAAGAAAGAAAAAAAAAGATTGTCATTCCAATGACAATATGATGGCATCAGCAGAAAAATAATAAGGCCACAGAAGCCTAGCACGAAAAGCAACCCAGCAGGGGCCTAGCATGAAAATAATGATAAAGAGAATGTTCTAAAAATATATTTAATATTACATAACCATTTTGTTTTATTTAGCTAAGAAATGGTGTAAAAAGGGCAAGGGTAGAAGTAGGTTGTAAAAATGGTATTCCTCCGCCAAAAGAGAGAGTTATATTAATAATAAAACAAATTAAAAAAAAATAAGAAGAATAAGAATGAGAAGAATTAGAAGAATTAGAAGAATTAGAAAAATTAGAAGAATAAAAAGAATAGAAAGAATTAGAAGAATAAGAAGAATTAGAAGGACAATAAGAATAAAAAGAATAAAAAGAATAAAAAGAATAAAAAGAATAAAAAGAATAAAAAGAATAAAAAGAATAAAAATAAGAATAAAAAGAATAAAAATAAGAATAAATAGAATAAAAATAAGAATAAAAAGGAAAAGAAGAATAATAAGTCTAAGAAGAATAGAAAGAAAAAAAAAGTATAAGAAGAATAAAAAGAAAAAAAAGAATAAGAAAAATTAGAACAATAAGAAGAATAAAAAGAATAATAAAAATAAAAAAAATAAGAAAAAAAGAAGAATAAAAAGCATAAGAAGAATAAGAAGAATAAAAAAATTAGAAGAAGAAGTAGAATTAAGTAGAATACGAAGAATAAGAAGAATAAGAAGAATAAGAAGAATGAGAAGAATGAGAAGAATAAGAAGAATAAGAAAAAAAAGAAAAATAAGAAGAATAAGAAGAATGAGAAGAATAAGAAGAATATGAAGAATGAGAAGAATAAGAAGAATAAGAAGAATGAGAAGAATGAGAAGAATAAGAAGAATAAAAAGTATAAGAAGTATAAGAAGAATAAGAATAATAAGAAGAATAAGTAGAATAGGAAAAATAAGAAGAATAACAAAAATAAGAAGAATAAAAAGTATACGAAGTATAAGAAGAATAAGAATAATAAGAAGAATAAGCAGAATAAAAAAAATAAGAAGAATAAAAAGTATAAGAAGTATAAGAAGAAAAAGAAAAATAAGAAGAATAAGAAGTATAAGAAAAATAAGAAGCATAAGAAGAATAATAAGAATATGTAGAATTAGAAGAATAAAAAAAATAAGAAGAATACGAAGAAAAAAAAGATTGAGAAAAATAAGAAGAATAAAAAGAATATGAAAGATAATAAGATTAAAAAAGAATATGAAGAATATGAAGAATATGAAGAATATGAAGAATAAGAACTATAAGAAGAATAATAAGAATAAAAATTATAAGAAGAATTAAATGTATAAAATAATGATTATGAAAAATAATAAGAATAAGTTAAAAAAGAAAAATAAGTTGAAAAAAAAGTTTGAGAAGAATAAAAAGAATAAGAAGAATAAGAAGAATAAAAAATATAGGAAGAATAAAAAGTGTAAAATCTCGAAAAAAAAATGAAATAAATAACATGATTTATTTTTGGAAAAAATGTAAAATATTAATTTTGTAATAAGAAAAATTAACTAAAAATTTTAGAACCCTGATGATAAAACTAATTTCATTATTGAATTTTTTTTGGAAAATATAGCTACAGTGACAATTTTCGTCAAATTCTGAGAAAGTCAAAATTTTGTTATTTTTTTCAATTTATTTACATAAGTAGTAGAATAAAAAAATAAATATTAAAAAAACAAAAATGGAAATGACCGTGCCACGTCATCAGCACGTGGTTATGCATGCGCGGTCCAGGCATTTGACAAAAAAAAGTATTATAATAAGAATTTTTAATAAAATAAAATAAAATAAAATAAAACCAACGTAAATCCGGAAAACCGGATGATGCCTGGCAGGAAAACAAAATAAACTTAGGAGAGATAGAGAGTCATTATGTAGAGGAAAATATATATATATATATAAACTTGATTTTCTTTTGGTCGTAAAGTATTATTCTAGAGTTGGAATAGAATAATCCAAGAACTAAAGTTTCTCTATATGATGAGATCTTCAGTTTGATATCAAATTTATATACTTTCCATGAAATTTTCTAAAAGGTAGTGATTATCTCTTATCAAAATTTTTTTTTATTTAAAGGCTATAAATGATTATGTTTTATATTTAATTCGAATTGTTAAAATTGTCATTAGAAATTATTAATTGGTAAATAGTTTATGGGCTTCGTTTAGTAAAATTTAGTACCGGTAAATTGGGTTTGGATTATTATAAGTGTGTTTGAAATATCATTTAATCGTAAATGACATAATTATATTTCATGTGCACGAGAACATTTCATATACATGGGTAGGTGCATCAGATATATATACATACATATTAAGGTATATAGATTGTATTTGGTGAACTTGAATTGGGACAACGTCCAGATTAAGTTGCACAGTATTTTTTATAGAGCATGGCTATTATAAATTTACAAACTTGAATTGAGACAACGTCCAGCCTGAGTTAGCAGTGGTTTTTGGAAAATGCCAAAAGAAAAAAATATTTTGTCAGAGAAATGTCCAATATGTTTTTAGGAGGAGGTCCATAATTCTCGGCATAAATCCAAGAAAATCATATTTTATTCGGAATTTTGTCCAATATATTTTTTTGGAGGAGATCCTTATTTTTCAGAATAATTCAAAAAAATAAATATTTCTATAGATATATATATATATACATACATAAAACACACACACACACACACATGTATATATATGTGTGTGTGTGTGTAATGTCACATTTGGCTTCAACATGTGGGAGGGAGTTGATGGGACTCAGGAATATGGGCATATAAATATTTCTTTCAAAATTGTATTTATATAAACATTGTACTTGAATTGGCATTGATATATATGCATGACATTTTACGTGCACTTAGGTAGTGAGTAACTATGTAAATGTTTACCTCTACTGAGCTTTACTCACTTTATTGCGGTACCCCCTTTCAGGTAGGGTCTAGTGCAGATGACAGATCAACATATGGGATCAAGCATATGAAGGGAAGTTGGTTGTGGCTTAAATAATATATCGTGTGTTTTTTTTATTCCGCTGAGCAAATAAAATGAAAAAAAAATGTATGGTACATTATGAGAAAATTTTATTTTAGTGCACATTGTATTATGTGATGGAATGATTGGGACCCCATGGGAGATGATGTGTCACAAGAAGAAAAAGAATAATAAGAATAATAAGAATATTAAGAATAATATGATGAATAAAAAGATTAAAAAGAATAAGAAGTATGTGAAAATAAGAAGAATAAAAAGAAAAGGAAGAAAGAAAAAGAAGAAAAATAAGAAAAAGTAGAAAAGGAAGAAAAAGAAAATAATACGAAAAAAAAGAAAATGAAGAAAAGAACAAAATGAAGAAAAAGAATAAAAAAGAAGAAAAAGAAGAAAATAAAGAAAATGATGAAACAGAAGAAAAGAAGAAAAGGATGAAATGGAAGAAAAAGAAGAAAAAGAAGAAAATGATGAAACGGACAAAAAAGAAGAAAAAGTTGAAACAGAAGAAAAAGAATAAAAAGAAGTAAAAAAAGAAGAAAATGAAGAAAATGAAGATGAGGAAGAAAAAGAAGAAAATGAAGATAAGGAAGAAAAGGAAGAAAATGAAGAAAAGGAAGAAAAAGAAGAAAAAGAAGAAAAATGAAAAAATGAAGAAAAAGAAGAAAAGGAATAAAAGGAAGAAAGGGAAGAAAAGGAAGAAAAGGAAGAAAATGAAGAAACTGAAGAAAAAAGAAGAAAATGAAGAAAAAGAAGAAAACGAAGAAAAAGAAGAAAAGGAAGAAAATGAAGAATAAGAAGAAAAAGAAGAAAATGAAGAAAATGAAGAAAATGAAGAAAATGAAGAAAATGAAGAAAATGAAGAATAAGAATAATAAGAAGAATAAGAAAAATAAGAAGAAAAAGAAGAAAAAGAAGAATAAGAAGAAAAGAAGAAAAAGAAGAAAAAGGAAAATAAGAAGTAAAAGAAGAATAAGAAGAATAAGAAGAAAAAGAAAAATAAGACCAAAAAGAAGAATAAGAAGAATAAGAAGAAAAATGAAAAAAAAAGAATAAAAAAAAAGAAGAATAAGAAGAAAAAGAAGAATAAAAAGAATAAGAAAAAAAAGGAGAATAAGAAGAATAAGAAGAATAAGAAGAATAAGAAGAATAAGAAGAATAAGAAGAATAAGAAGAATAAGAAGAATATAAAGAATAAGAAGAATAAGAAGAAAAATAAAATTAAGAATAAAAAGAAAAAAAAAGAAGAAAAAGAAGAAAGAGAAGAAAAGGAAGAAAATGAAGAAAATGAAGAAAATGAAGAAAATGAAGAAAATGAAGAAAATGAAGAAAATGAAGAAAATGAAGAAAAGGAAGAAAAAGAAGAAAAAGAAGAAAAAGAAGAAAAAGAAGAAAATGAAGAAAATGAAGAAAATGAAGAAAAGGAAGAAAAAGAAGAAAAAAAAAAGAAAGGAAAAAAAAGAAGAAAACAAAGAAAATGAAGAAAAAGAAGAAAAAGAAGAAAAAGAAGAAAAAAAAGAAAAAAAGAAGAAAACGAAGAAAAAGAAGAAAAAAAAAGAAAACGAAGAA
>JAREIK010014113.1:0-27299 GCA_029783825.1 Sapria himalayana
ATCAGCAATGATTCCATGTAGATATTGAATAAATAGGGTGATAGTGGATCTCCTTGCCTTAGCCCTCTTACAGGCTTAAACTCCTCCCATATCCTCCCATTTATTATGATTCTAACCCACAAGCTTGATATACATCTATATATCAAATCTATCCAAAATCTAAAAAGCCCATCTTACGCATTATATAGCATAAGATTGACCATTCTACCCTGTCAAATGCTTTTGACAGGTCAAGTTTTAAGACCAAATTATGACATCTTACTTTGACTCCAATCTCTCTCATCATTTCTGATGCCAGGCTAATATTTTTCATTATCAATCTATTTTTAACAAAACTCGATTGTTATTGTGAAATTATGTTAGGAAATATATCACTTAGCCTATTTTATAACAACTTTGTTAAGATTTTATATATTGAGTTACACAGACTAATTGGCAAAATCTTCGCATTTTTGTGGATTTTCAACTTTAGGAATAAGCACAATAAACAACTTGCCCACGATTTTGTAATTTCTGCTCCTGCATATATCCAGTTTATAGCCTGTATCAGATCTATTTTGATAATATGCCAGCAAATTTGAAAAAAATGCATTGTTCCAGCCATCTGGACCAGCCGCACTATCTTTATTCATACTAAATACAACAACCTTCACCTCCTCCTCATCTGGAAATTCAGCCAGCTTCTTATTATCTTCATTCGTGACTTGATGTTTTATTTCTGTAGCAAGCTGTTTCCTTCTCTCCTCACATTTTCGCACAAGTGTAATTTTAAATATTCTTCTAATTGTGTTTTTACCTCTCTTCTTTTCAACCCATTTACCCTTTAAATTTTTTATAGCTTTAATTTTTTGTTTTTGGGATTTGATTTTTGCCATAGTGTGAAAGAATCTAGTATTATTATCTCCCTCCTTAAGCCACTTAATTCTAGCTCTTTGTTTCCAGAAAACCTCTTCCATGTTTATACTAAGTCTCAATTCTGCCTCTGCTCGACTTAATTCTACTTGTCTCTTCTCATTTTGATCTCTCTCATATTCTATTTCACTCTTCTCCACCCTTTCCCCTTCTTTATATTTCTATTGATATTCTCAAATACTTCTTTATTCCATGTAATTAAACTAGTTCTTAACCTATGCATTTTTGTCGCTAAAACTTGTAGTGGGTTCCCTGTAGCCTTTTCCATCCATGATTTCCTTACTACTTCTTCAAAATTATTGTGCAAACCCCACATATTCTGAAATTTAAACATTTTTATGTGCTTATATTATTCTGTAAGTCAATAGTATAGGACTATGATCAGAACAAGTTCTATTTAAATGGTTAATAGTTGTAGATCCATGTAAATCTACCCATTTCACATTGAACAAAAACCTGTCTAGTCTTGCCCAGATCGCTCCCCGCTTCTTCCAGTTATTGCACCATGTATATCTTGCCCCTAAGAAATCAACTTCAATAAGATTTACATTAGCAATCGCCTCATTAAAATGTGACATCGCCTCTGCATCCGGATGTCTTCCTCCTTTTTTCTAACTAGGACTTCTTATTACATTGAAGTCTCCACCAATAACCCAAGGAAGATCCTTCACCACTATTTCCTCCATGTCATGCCATAACATTTTCCTCCCTTCCTTGGAGTTTTTCGCATAAACTGCCGACATTAAAAATTCTGTATAACTGATAACTTTGAAATCTATTACTTGATCTGCATCCTTTAATATTATGATTTCTATCATCCTATCCCACATGACCCAAATTTTCCCATTCAAATTCGCTATTGCATTAACAAACCCCATCAATTTTTTATATTGATCTAATTTATTCTTATCTACCATTGGTTCGGTTATAATTACAGTCTTTAGTTTATAAATTTTAATAAGCTTTTTTATTCTGTTTAGGGTGGATGTGTTGGCCACCCCTCTTATATTCAAATATATATATCTATCATGACCTGCTGATTTAGTCTGTGCTCTCGTCCAACGCTTTGATTCATGTTCCATATTAATGCATTTCTTCATGTTCCTCGGGGGTCTTATGGCGCTAATTGCACAAACCGGTTCAATCCTCTTATCCTTTAAACTTTTTCCAAGCTGTAAAGCCATTGTTTTAATCTCCTCCATAGCCTCTTCTCTTGTACAGGAATCCCATCTTTTTATGGCCATTACCAGATCATCTTTAGGATTGTTTATTTCCAGCCTTTCCATAGCCTTGCTTTGAGTTGGGAAATCACAGCTTTTTACCTCAAATTCTTCTTCTGAAAAATCCAGCACATCTGTATCAATCCAGCTTAAGTCTTCTTCTTTGCTCTCACACTCCTCTTGCTCCTAACCTTCCTAGCCCGCCTCTTATTAGAATTAGGAAAGACCCAATCCTGCTGGAATAATGTTCCTAATTCTTCACCAAGTATGCAAACCTCCTTAGTCGGGGGCTTCTCTCCTCCTTCCATGTCTTCACTTCCTCCTCGGCTTTGCCTTCTCCCTCACTACTCCTTTCCGAGTCAAAACCTCTCCCCCCGCCTGAGCTTCTAGCATCACTCCTTGGAGGTACTTCATTCGGGATATCATTAGAGAGTAAAGGAGGTCCTATACTTGGGCTTCCCTTCCTCCTCCATTTCTGTATTCTTCCCCTTCCTCCCCTTTCATTGCCATACTCTTTGCTGTCCGAGCCCATCCTACAGTCTTCTTCACCATGCCCCATTCTTTTACATGTCATACAATATGTTGGAAGGTATTCGGTAATAATGGTTTGCCAAAACCCTGTGTTGACATCACTTCCTATCCACAGTTTGTGTGGGAGCATCGATAGCAAATACGTTTCAATGCATACGTGAGCACTATGAGGTCTTGATATCGAGGCAGTAGCCTCGTCCATCTTCATCGGTTTACCCACACACGAGGCAATTGAGAAGAGAGCAGCTTTGTTATAGAATTAGAGGGCGATTAGGTAGTAGAAAGCAAACCGGTGTAATAGGCGACTCTTCCTACGGGGTGAATTCATTCGTCCATTTTAGCATACGCATAGGAAAGCCATTGATAAACCACATACCTCGCATCCATATTCTAGTAATCATCCTCCTCCGTGAGTTGTAGGAAAACATGTTTGGAGTCGAAGTTCCTATTTTTGCTGCCCCTTTGAGCCTTAGTGAGGTTAGGAAATCCCGAATGTCTTTGGAGCTCGTCTACCATGAGAGAACTTACCAACCAAGGTCAACTCAAATGGTTCTGCCATTTTCGTGAGTTCAGAAGGAGAGAAAAATACCGCCGGTAGTTCCTGTTTGTTCCCGAATAGAGGGGATATGAGCACGGGCCCTTTTAGTATTGAGGCAAATGACTTCCTATGAGTTAGGAAATCCTCTTGCCCCATTTTGAGCTCAAGATTGGCTATTTTTGCCCAAGATGGAGGTTTTCTCTCTCTAGAATTTGGATTTTCTCTTTCTAGAAGTTGAGAGCATTTTTTCTCAAGAACAAAGATGGTTGAACCATAATAACAAAAATTAAAATAAGAATAATAAGAATAAAAAGAATAATAAGTACAAGAAGAATAAGAAGAATAAATATAATAAATAGAATATGAATAATAAGTAGATTCATAAGTATACAAAATAAGTAAGAAGAATAAAAAGAATAAAAAATATGTAGAATAATAATAAAATGATGAATAAGATGACTAAGAATAATAATAAGAATTAGAATAATAAGTAGAGTAAGAAGAAGAAAAGTAATAAAATGAATAATAAGAATAATAAGAATAATAAAAATAAAAAGAATAAGAATAATATGAATAAGAAGAATAAGAAGAATATGAAAAATACCAAGAATAAAAAGAATAATAAAAATAAATAGAATAATATGCATAAGAAAAATAAGAGAATAAGAAGAATATGAAAAATCAGAAGAAAAATGAGAATAAAAATAATAATAAGAATAAAAAGAATAGTTAGAATAGAAGAAATAATAAAAATGAAAAAAATAACAGGAATAAGAAGATTAAGAAGAATAAAAGAATAAGAAGAATAAGAATGATATAAAGAAAATGAATAATATGTAGATTAAGAAGAATAAGAAAAATAAGAAGAATTAGAAGAATAAGAAGAATATGTATAATAAAAGATTAAGAAGTATAGTAGAATAAGATGTATAAAAAATAAAAAAATTAAGAAGAATAAGTAAAATTAGAGGAATAAGAAGAATAAAAAGAAAAAGAATAATAACAAGGATAAGAAGGATAAGTAGAATAAGAAGGATAAAATAGATAAGAAGAATAATAAGGATAACAAGGATAAGTAGGATAAGAAGGATAAGAAGATTAGAAGTATAATTAGAATAAGATGAATAAGAAGGATAAGAAGAATAATGAAGAAGAATAATAAGAATAAAGATAAGAAGAATAAGAAGAATAAATGATGAATAAAAAGAACAAGATGAATAAGAAGAATAAAAAGATTAAAAAGAATATGATGAATATAAAGAATAAAAAGAATAAAAAGAATAAGAAGAATAAGAATATTAAAAATAATAAGTAAAATAAGAACAATATGAAGAATAAAAAAAATAAGAAGAAGAATAAGAATAAAAATAATAAGAAAAGTAACTAGAATAGAAAAGAATATTAAACATAAGTAGAATAATTTTAAGAATAAAAATAATAAAAAATAAGAATAAGAAAAATAAGAAGTAAAAGGACACAAAAAAAGAATATTAATAATAATAAGAATAATAAGAATAAGAATAAAAAAATATAAATTCTAAGTAAAATAAGAAGAAAAATAAAAATAAAAATAAAAATAAAAATAACAAGAAGAATAAAAAGAAGTAGTAGAATATGAAGAATAAGAAGAATAAGAAGTATACAAAGAATAACTAGAATAAGAAAAATAAGAAAGATAAGAAGGAAAAGTAGTATAAGAAGGATAAGAAGGATAAAAAGGATAAGAAGGATAAGAAGAATACCACATATAAGAAATATAAGATAGATAAGAAGGATAGGAATAATAAGAAGGATATGAAGGATAAGAAGGATAAGAAGAATAAAAGAATAAGAAGAATAAAAAGAATATGTATAATATGTAGAATATGAAGAATAAGAAAAAAAAGAATAATAATAAGAAAAAGAATAAAAAATATAATAAAAAGAAAATGAAGTATAAGAATAATAAAAGTATAATAAATATAAGAAGAATAAAAAGAATAATATAAATAAGAGGAATAAATAGAATAAAGAGAATAAAATAAAAGATTAAGAAGAATAAAAATGATAAAAATGATAAGATGTAACATAAGGAATAAAAAGATAAGAAAGATAGAAAGGATAAGAAGGTTAAGAAGGATAAGAAGGATTAGAAGGATAAGAAGGTTAAGAAGGAAAAGAAGGATAAGAAGGATTAGAGGATAAGGTTAAGAAGGAAAAAGGATAAGAATGATTAGAAGGATAAGAAGATTAAAATGGATAAGAAGGATATGAAGGATAAGTAGGATAAAAAGAAAATAAACATAAGATGAATAAGAAATAAGAAGAATAAGAATAATAAGAAGAATAAGAATAATAAGAATGAATAATAAGAAGAATAAGAGAATAAAGAATAAGAAGAATAAGAATAAAGAATAAAAAGAATATAATAATAATAAGAAGAATAATAAAAATAAGAAGAATAATAAGAATATGAAGAATATGAAGAATAATAAGAATATGAAGAATATGAAGAATAATAATAATAAATTTAGAAAAATAATAAAAATATGTAGAATTTGAAGAATAAGATGAATAAAAAGAATAAGATGAATAAGATGAATAAAAAAAAAAAATTAGAAGAATAAAAAAAAATTAGAAGAATAAAAAATAAAAAGAATAATAAGAATAACAATAATAACAAGAAAAAAAACAATAAGAAGAATAAGAAGAATCAGAAAAATAGAAGAATAAGAAGAATAAAAAGAATAAGAAGAATACGAAGAATAAGAAGAATAAGAAGAATACGAAGAATAAGAAGAATAATAAGAATAAGAAGAATAATAAGAATAAGAAGAATAATAAAGAGTTTGATGGAATAGTAATAAACTCATGGCAAGAGCCAACAAATAGGAATCCCATCCATGTTCTAGCTATAAAATTACGTAGATTAATATTTGAATTTAGTAGGTGGAATAGAGAATGATTTGAGAATATAAACAAGAATATTCAGGATACCAAATCTAAAGTGAGTAAATTAGAAATAGAGCATGAAAATAAATAGGATGAACCTTGTAGAATTAAATTAAATAAAGCAAATATGGAATTAAAATTATTGCTGCATATGGAAGAAATTTTTTTAGAAATACAGAGCCAAAGTAAAGTGGCTTAAGGAAAAGGATAGAAACACTAAGTTTTTCAAAGTAGTTACGAAATTAAGAAATCAAAGAAAGAAATAAATGGTATCAAAAATGATATTGGCAAGTGGATAGATGAGGAAGGAGACCTTAAAAATGTTTTGTAGATTATTTTAAAAGACATCGATATGGTCACTGCCACCAAAGGGATGACTCCTTAAATCGAAAAATAGACAAAAGAGTAACTGAAGAACAAAATAAACTACTAGAAGAGTGCCCTAGAGAGGAGAAGATAAAATATATAGTCTTTAGTTGAAATAAAGACAATGTAGTGGGTCCAGACTGATGGAATAATGGTTTCTACGCAAACCTATAATATAATAAATAAAGAGCTGACTGCCACAATTGCTTGGGTTTTTGCATGAGCAAAAATCATAAAATCATGGGTCAGCTCATATATTGTACTATACCCAAGAAAGATAATCCGCAACAAAGTGAAGATTATAGACCTATAAGTATATATAATTCAGTGTATAAATTTTTAACAAAAGTCCTCCAGAATAGACTAAATAGGGTAATTCTCTTCATTATTTCGATAGAACAAGTAGGATTCATTAAAAATAGATTAATGATGGAAAACATTAATTTTACTGTAGAATTGATAAAATAAATAGTGGTCAAAGTTAGGGGCATAATGTGGTTATGAAATTACATTTTCTAAAGTATTTGACAGAGTGGAATGAGGCATTTTATGTTACATGATGAGGAAAATGAGATTTTTGGAATTCTATATAGATTTAATGTATATATGCATCTCTATCGTATGGGTTAAAATTCTAATTAATGGGAGGCATGTGGAATTTAAGCCAGTTAGTGGACTTAGACAGGGGGATACTTTATCTCCATTATTATTTATATATATATATATATATATATAATTCTTAATAGCAAGTTTAAAAGAAAAAATGGAGGGCATATTACTAGCCTTAAACAACCTAGATATACTCTGAATGTAAGCTTCCTAGCCTATTTGGATGTTTTAATTGTTTTTACAAATGTTGAGAGCAAATCACTGAAGAATATGATGAAGCTATTTGACACAGTAGTGGTAGAAACGAGACAACAACTTAATAAAAATAAATGTCAATTTGTGGTTTCATGGAAAACACCTGAAAGGACAATTCAAAGAGAAAAAATTATAGGCTATGAGCAGAGTAAAGAGGCATTAATGTACTTGGGTTGTCCTATATACGAGGGTAGACTGAAAGAAGAATATCTAACATTTTTAATGAATAAATTAAGAGGTAAAATAGTGGGATGGAAGGAGAATATGTTAAGTATGGTGGGACAGATCAAATTAGGTAAACATGTCCTACAAGGAACTATAGCACACATATTAATGTCCTTACAGCTACCAAAGAAGATCTTGAATAACTTAGAAAAGGAAATGACTAACTTTCTATGGGGTAAAGAATCAGGAAAAATAAGCTACATTGGAAAAAATGGGAAGATATATGCTGTTTAAAGGAGGAAGTGGGTCTAGGCTTGAATAAATTAAATGATATAGCCAAAACCTAGGCATGTAAGAACTGGTGAAGGCTCAAGTAGAATGATAGCCTGTGGGCTAGTTATATGAAAGCTAGATATGGGTCAGGAAATAAAACATGTAAGAATGCTAAAAAAGCATCTAGAAGTTGAACATGATGCTTAAATAAAAAGAATTAGTTGAAAGTAATTCATGCATAATCAATAATGAATGGAGATGGACTCTACATCCACAGGGGAGGTTCACGCTTAAAAGCACAAAAATATTTGTAAGAAAAGAA
Organism: Sapria himalayana; assembly: GCA_029783825.1. NCBI lineage: Eukaryota > Viridiplantae > Streptophyta > Magnoliopsida > Malpighiales > Rafflesiaceae > Sapria > Sapria himalayana. The sequence continues at coordinate 8,123 of JAREIK010014113.1, forward strand.
AAAATTAGTCAATAAGTTTTTAAGGGAGCCTGGGTGAAAAAGATCCTTCAAAAAATTAATGTATTTATGTGGAAGCTCTTATCAAAGTTATTATAGTGGACTCGAATATTCAGTTGAAAGAGATTAAATTAACTTCCAGATGTGAATGTTGTTACACTAGCATAGAAAGCACAAATCAGCTATTTTTAACAAGAAAGATAGTTGTGGAAATCTGGGAATATCTAGGGAGAGATGCACAAGTAAGCAATAAGCTAGAAGATATCAAGGAAAGATTAATGAGATGGAGGATAAGTCACACAAAGAATAAAGTATGTAACTGGCTGAGGAATTACATCATGCACATTACAATGTGGAATCTGTGAAAGCCATGAATAGAAGTAGGTTCGAAAATATTAAAATGAATGCTAATCATATAATAGAAGAAAATAAAAAGATTGTTCATGGATATTAGTAGGATTCCCATTAAAACTTAGAAACATGGAAATGGATGATGAAAAAAAAGGATATGAAGATTACATGCAATTAAAGAAAAAAATTCATGAGGTTAGAATAGTGTGTTGGAAAAAATCTCCACGGGGAAGGTTGCCCTAAACATAGATGGTAGTTTTAATAGAGATATGAAAATGGCAGGGGAGGAGGTGTGATAAGAAATGAGCAGGGTAGCATTCTAAAAGCATTTACAATGAAATAAAAAGCATCCTCAGTCTTGCTTGTAAAAATTTTAGCCTTAGATAAAGGCCTTAAAATATGCAAAGAAAACTCTTATATATAATACGAGTACAGGTAGATTCTAGTATACTAGTGAATCTGTCATGAATAAGATAGAAATGTGGCAGTATCATGAACAGATAGAGTCAATCAATAGTCTTTTTACTTACATAAAAGGGGAAGTTATGCATATATATATATGGAAGCTAATGTTTTAGCAGACAACTTAGCTAAAGAAGGCTTGAAGAAAGGGTTACAAGAGTTTGAGGGGGCTGATATACCATAGAAATATAAAGGCATAATCATATTAGATAAATAAAAATACCCATATATTAGAATTCAAAAGCAGAAGCTGGAAAAAAAATCTTTGGTATTTCCGATCAAGTGAGGATATTATGAAAATATATTGCTCTTCTTTGGTTTTTAGGATTACAAGTGTAGCTTAAGATGAAAGGATATGGAAATGACCTATGGTAGGAAAGTAAAAATGGGTAGTGACTTAATTTCACTGCCTAAGTAGATATTTAGATTTTAAATAAGTTAAAACTCTGTGAAGTTCTAATTATGCAGTTGGCCTGCAATATTAAATAGTGTATGAAACTGTACTTGTATCTTGTATGCTTAAAGTGCAGTAACTACAAAAGAAATATAAGGTAGAGAATGATGCTGCCAAAATATAGTAACACTATCGGTGAGGAGGCAATTTAAATATATATACCTATTTTATATGTTATTAGGTTTGTGGGCTTGTGGTGCAGGGGATACAGTCAAATGCATACATGAGGCAAAGGAGGTTAGGCAAAAATGAATAGAACAGCAAAGAGGCTGTCAGATTATATTAAATTCAGGAAGATAAATAAAGCTATAATAAGAAGTTAGGGCTGTCAAATGCATGCTTTGCTTATTTCTTTTTCAATGGTGTAAAAAGGGACAAGGGATGCTTTAGAGTCATCATATATTCTGTTATGGCTGCTTAAAGTGTAGGGACATAAGGCAGAGAAGCTATGAAGCACTAAAACATTCTGCAAGGGACAAAAAAGCATAAGGATAGAGAAATAAAAGATATATAGGCCAAGATATACTTCAAGTAAAGTAGTCTAATGTACAGATTCAAAGTGAAGTAGTGCACTTAGAGATAGGACAAGAATATTCACTTCAAGCATAATGTGTATTGTTTCATTTATTTTATTCAAGGGTGTAAAAGGGGAAAAGGGTAGTTATAGATTGTAAAAATGATATTCCACCACCAAAAGAGAGGACTTTTTTATTAATAAAACAACATTTCCAAAAAAAGAAGAAGAATAAAAAGAATAAAAAGACTTAGAAGAATGAGAAGAAAAAGAAGAAGAAGAAATATAAGAAGAATAATATAAATAAAAATAATAAAAATAATTAGAAGAAAATGAAGAATGAGAATAATATGAAGAATAATAATAATAAGAAAAGGATGAATAAAAAAAGAAGAATAATAAAAATAAGAAGAATAATAAGAATAAGGAGAATAAGAAGAATAAAAAGAATAAGAAGATTAAATAGAATAAAAAGAATAATAAGAATAAATAGAAATAGAAGAATATGAAGAAAAAGAATAATATGAAGAATAAGAAATTAAGATAGAAAAAAAGAAAAAGAAGAATAAAAAGATTAAGAAGGATAATAAGAATAAGAAGTCTAAGAAGAATAAGAACAATAAAAAGAATAAGAAAAATAAAAAGAATAAGAAAAATAAAAGAAAAATAATAAGAAGAAAAAGTAGGATAAGATGAATTAGAAGAATTAGAAAAATTAAAAGAATTAGAAGAATTAGAAGTATATGAAAAATAAAAAAATTAAGAAGAATAAGAAGAATAATAAGAATAAGAAAATAAGAAGAATATCAAGAATAAGAAGAATAACAAGAATAAGAAAAATAAGAAGAATAAAATGATTTTGAAGAATAGGTAGAATAAAAAGAATAATAAGAATAAGAAATATAAGAAAAATAATAAGAGTAATAATAAAAAAATAAGAAAAGAATAAGAACAATAAGATAATTTTGCAATAAGAGAAAATAACCTGAATATTTTAGAGCCATAATAATAAAATAGATGTCGTTATTGAATTCGTCTTAGAAAATATAGCTACAGTGTCAAATTTCGTTAAATTATGAGAAAATCAGAATTTGTTATATTTTTATTGTATAAATAATTATTAGAATATTTTGAAAAAAAAATTTGCTCACCCGAAAGACCACGCCACGTCATCTCAACGTGGATGTGCCTGCGCTGGTAGTCTGTTGGCTATCTAGATATCAACCTAAAAGAAATATAAAATAATTTTTTTTTATTAATTAATGATAATAATTATTAAAAAAAAGAAAAATGTCAGGAATCTAGAAAACAGAGAAAGGCTGAAAAAAAATGTTCAGCACTGGAGGGAATAGTACAGAAAAAAATATCAGTGAATTTTCTTTTAAACCTAATGGATTTTCTGGAATCAGAATGAAATAATTCAAGAATTAAAGTTACTCTACACAAGATCTTCACATTGATATCAAATTTATAAAGTTTCTGTGAAATATTCCAAAGGTAGAGGTTTTATCTTATCAGAATTCCTTCTATTTAATGGCAAGAAATGATCATGGTTTATATTTCAATTCGAATTGTTAGAAATTTTATTGGAAATAATTAATTGGTGAAATGTTTCGGTATTTCATTTAGTAAAAATTAGTATAGGACGAATTGGATTTGGATTGTTAAAATTGTGTCTGAAATAGGATTAAATTGGAAATGATATAATTGCATTTCATATGCACGGAACATTTTATATACATGGTTGGGTACATGATGTGTGTGTGTGTGTGTGTGGATGGTATTTAGCCAACTCGAATTGGGACAATGTCTAGACTGAGTTGCGTGTGATTTTATTTGGTATATGGTTATTATAGATTCTGAACTTGAATTGGGACGTCCACACAGAGTTATGGCAGTGCTTATTTCTTGGATTAAATCCAAGAAAATCATATTTTATTCGGATAAATGTATAATATGATTTTCGGAGGAGGTCCATATTTTTCGGAATAATTCCAAAAAAATAAATATTTCTATAGATATATATACCTATATACATACATACATACATCATATATATTATATATATATCCAGATATATAATATGTCACAGTTGGCTTCGGCATATGTGAGGAGTCGATGAGTCTTAGGAATATGGGCATATTAACATTTCATCCATAATTGCATTCATATAAACATTGTACTTGAATGGGTGTTGATATATATTCATGACATTTTACGTGCACTTAGGTAGGCAGTAACTCTGAAAGAGTTTACCCTACTGAGCTTTGCTCACTCCATTGTGGGACCCCTTTTCAGGTACAAGTCCAGGACAGATGACAGATTCACATACGGGATCACACATGTGAAGGAAAGCTGGTTATGGCTTAAATAATATGATGGGTGTTTTGTTTCTTCCACTATGCAAATAAAATGTAAAATGAAAAAAAATGTATTGTATATTTGAGAAATTATTTTATTACACATTGTATTGTGTGATGGAATGAATTGCACCCCCTGGGAAATGAGGTGTCACAATTTAGTATCAGAGATTAGGTATACGAATACCTATAACTCAGAAATTGGTACAAGTTTCATAATGTGATAGGAACATTTAGATATATCGAATACTCAGGTAAAGAGAATAACACTAGGGTAAAGACACATAACCTTAGTGATTCTGAAAATGAAATGATAATTTCAAAATGAAAAGACTATTATTAGTTGGCATGTGCACTAATAATAGGGAATGAATGTGATTCTTATATTATTATTTGACTTATAGAAAGATGACAAGTAGAGAATAAGGATGCTGGGGATGTCCACGAAATGAGGATCAATCCCTAGCCTTCTTTGATCAGTAGGCTCTAATAGCGGCTGTGGGTGTTGCTGTTGCAAGGGTTGCACAAACTAGTACAACTGGAGGTCAAGAAGGATCATGTAACCTTCAAAAATTCCTGGCATCATCCTCCAACATTTATGGGGGGGAGACCCAATGGCAGCAGATTATTTGTTTCGACAAGTTGATAAAATCTTGGATGCAATGGAAATCACTTCCAATTTTATCAAGATCCGGCTAGCAGCATTTCAGCTAGAAGGTGAGTCACAAATTTGGTGGGATTGGATCAATGCCTTGAAGAATATAGAGGTAATGACATAGGAAGAATTCAAAAAACTATTTATGGACGACTTCAGCTAGATATGCCAAGGCCCGAGAATTCCCTGAACTTAGACAATGAATATCAGTGTTAGACTACAAGGCTAAATTCACCAAGTTGGCATGTTTTGGGAATAATTATGTGGCTACTCCATGATTATGGAATTCCAGGATTATAAGACATCACAATCCTAGACATTCGTGGGAAATATGCGAACACGATTTATTCCTCCTTTTTCTAGTAGAGATCCAAGGAATTGGGTGCAATCTCAGGGTATTCAACAAATATCTCTTACTTCACAAACATATCAGGGAGGCCAAGGCATGGGTCGAGGTCGAGTCGAGAGCTCACAGACTGGGACTTTAAGGACCAAGGGTGTGTCTATGCAATTACACCACATATGGAAAGGATAGATCAGTTAGTAGTACAATACTTTCTTGCTTTTTCATTTATGGGCAAGAGTTCTATTTGATTCTGATGTATCATATTCATTTATTTTTACATCATGTGTGAAGAATTGGGATTAAGAGTTAAAAATTTGGACAAGTTATTGCATGTGACTTCTCCTTTGGGGTCTAAGGTGAAAATTTGTCAGATATCAAGATTGTGAGTTAGAAATCTCAAGGATTATATTCATGGAAAATCTTTGAGTCATGGATAAGTCAGATTTTGAAGTAATTCTCGGCATGGACTGGTTAACATCACATCGGATCATTATTATTGTGATCATAAATGATTTATTATCCACACACCAGATGATATATGTGTTGTATTTCAGGGGGATAAGCTTGATACTTTACCCCTTACTATGTATGATTCTAAATGGCATGGACAACTTATGGGTTGGCTGGCATGTCTCACCCTAGAAGAAAGAAATATTGAATATGAATCTTCCTTGGATAGTTTGTGAATATGAGATTTTTTTCCTAATAATTACTAGAATTACTCCCGCACAGGAATGTGGATTTGTGTATTTAGTTACATCTTGGTACATCACCCATTTCTATGACTCTAGATAGGATGGCACCGATTGAATTACAAGAACTCAAAGTCCAGATACAAGCTTTGTTGGACAAGGGTTTTATTAGACCCAGCACTTCACCTTGGGGTGCTCTGATTTTATTTGCAAAGAAGAAGGATAAAACCCTTCGATTGTGCATTGATTATTGACAGTTGAATAGGGTTACGATAAAGAATCGATATCCATTACCAAGGATTGATGATTTATTTGACCAGTTAAAAAGCGCATATGTCTTTTCCAAAATAGATCTTCGTACTTGATATCACTAGTTACGAGTTAGAAAGGCTGACATCCCTAAGACAACATTTAGAACACGGTATGGGCATTTTGAGTTTACAGTAATATCTTTCAGATTAACGAATGCACCAGCAGTATTCAAGGATCTTATGCATAGAATATTTCAGCCATATCTAGATTATTTTGTTGTGATTTTTGTAGATGATATTTTGATTTATTCTCAGTCCGAGGAGAGCATGAGGATCATTTACATATTGTTCTCCAAACTTTGAGAGAACATGAGTTGTATGCCATGTTTGGTAAATGTGACTTTTGGTTGATAGAAGTAAAATTTTTGGGACATGTAGTATCAGCTACATGTGTGTTAGTGGAACCTGAAAATGTCAGGACTATCATGAGTTGGGAAAACCCAAAGTTAGTTTTTGAAATACGTAGTTTTTTGGGATTTGTTGGGTATTACAAAAGATGTATTGAGAATTTTTCTCGGTTAGCTGCTCCAATGACTAGATTGACCAAGAAGGATGTCAAGTATGAGTGGACTGATTCATGTGAAAAGATATTCCAGGAATTGAAAAGGAGGCTTACTTCAACACCTATTCTGATAATTTCGAATAGGGGGTAAAAATATATGTGGTGTGATGCCTCAAAGATGGATCGAGATGTGTTCTGATGTAATTTGGGAGAGTGATTGCTTATGGTTCAAGACAGTTAAAAAATCATGAGAGAAATTACCCCACATGATATAGAATTTGTGGCTATAGTCTTTGCTTTAAAAATATGTCACCACTATTTGTATGGGAAGCAATTTGAGGTATATTAAGATCGTAAAAGTCTAAAATATATCTTTACACAATGAGATCTTAACATGAGACAACGTCGATGGATGGAGTATCTAGAAATTATAATTGTACTTTGCATTACCATCCAGGTAAGACAAATGTGGTTGCCAATACACTTAGTCAAAAGTCATGAGCTGCATTAGCTAGTATAGCTTTGTGAGAATGGGATATGCTTGAAACTGTGGGATAATTCAGCTTAAAATATAGCAGTCAAAATCATGGTATTATCGGGAGTTTAGTAGCTAAACCTTTGCTATTAAATAAGGTGATTAAGATGCTGAAACAATAAGCATAAATTTTATCTATAAAGACCCGAGTAGAGACTGGTACGTGCGATGAAGGTTGAGCTATTCATATGAATAGTAGTCTTTGGTTTAGGGGATGGATTGTGGTTCCCTAGATAGTGGAATTGAGAGAGGAGATTCTTAAAGAATTTCATTGTTCTCATTTTACAGTACATCTAGGTGGCACAAAAATGTATAATGATATTCGTCGCTAGTATTACTGGTATGGGATGAAGAGACATAATGGAAATTTTGTTCGACGATGCCTCACGTGTCAGCAGATAAAGGCGGAGCATCAGAGGCCAACAGAATTACTCCATCCTTTGGAGGTAGTAGAGTGGAAATGGGAACATATCACGATGAATTTTGTGACTCACTTGCCACGGACATCACGAAAACATGATGCTATGTGGGTAATTGTGGACCAGCTGACAAAGCCCACACATTTTCTAGCAATGTGAATGACATTCACACGCGAAGAATGTGCAGGTTATACATACGAGAAATTGTCCAATTACATGGAGTGCCAGTATCTATTGTATCGGATAAAGATCCCGATTTATGGCTTATTTTTGGAAGAGTTTTCAAAAGCAATGGGAACACAGTATAATGAGCACTGATTTCCAACCACAAACAGATGGTCAGTCGGAAAGAACCATACAAATTTTGGAAGATATGTTGCGAGCATGTTAGCTAGATTTCAAGGGTAGCTGGGAAGAACATCTGCCTTTGGTCGATTTTGCCTATAACAATAGTTATCAAGCAAGTATCCAAATGGCACCATATAAAGCATTGTATGGAAGGACATGTTGATCTCTAGTTTGTTGGGCTGAGGTGGGAGATCAATCCATCACGGGTCGAGATGTGATTAGAGATACCACAGAGAAAGTAGATTTGATACGACAACATCTTCTTACAGCACAAAGTCGATAGAAAAGTTATGCTGATAAATGAAGATGGCCCCTAGAATTTGAAGCGGGAGATCATGTTTTCTTGAAAGTGATGACAAAAAAGGGAATAATCAGATTTGTCAAGCATGGAAAGTTATCACCAAGATATTTGGCCTTTCGAAATAGTCGAGAAGGTGGGTTTGTTTGCTTATCGATTGGCATTGCCACCACATTTATCTGGTGTCCACGAGATATTTAATATCTCTATGCTTAGAAAATATATTTCTGATCCAACTCATGTAATAGATTGGGGCGAACTAGTTATTGATGCAGATGAAATATTTAAAGAAATGCCAATACGAATTATTGATAGTCGAGATCAAGTTTTGCGACGCAAAACTGTGAGACTAGTAAAAGTGATATGGCAGCATCAAGGATAAAAGAAGCAACATGGGAACGTGAAGACACGAAGCATGGTTTATCCTTTTTTGTTTGAAAATTAAGGTATGTATTTTAGTAATTTAATAATTATTTAACTTTAGAATATGTCTAAGTGCAAAGGTGTAATTGTGAGAATTTTGGGACGAAATTCTTTAAGGAGGAGAGAATGTGAAATCCCAAAAAAAAAAGAATAAATAACTAACATAATTTTTTTTGGAAAAGGGCAAAATGGTAATTTTTCAATACGTGAAAATAACCTAAAAATTTTAGAGCCATAATGATAAAATGGATTCTGTTATTGAATTTATCTTGGAAAATATATCTTCGGTATAAAATTTTGTTAAATTTTGAGAAAATCAGAATTTGTTATATTTTTATTTTAATTAATTAATTATTAGAATATTTAGAAAAAAAAATTTTGTCAATTGAAAGACCATGCCACATCGTCCACACGTGGTTGTGCTTGCCGGGCGGTCCCATCGGCTGTCAAGGTGTCAATTTTCTTTTATTAATCTGGGAAACGTCAGGAATCTGGAAAACGTCAGGAATCTGGAAAAAAAATAAAGAAAAATATTCTGGAATCTAGAAGAAAAACATTAGGAATCTAGAAAAAGGGAGAAAGACTGAAAAAAAATGTTCGGCACCGAAGGGAGAGAGTACAGAAAAAAAATATTCATGAATTTTGTATAATCGTAATGGATTATTTTGGAATCGAAATCAAATAGTCCAAGAACTAAAGTTACTCTATATGACGAGATCTTCATATTGATATCAAATTTAAAAAGTTTCTATGAAATTTTTCAAAAGGTAGCAGTTTTCTATTATCAGAATTTCTTTCTATTTAATGGCCAGAAATGATAATGTTTTATATTTCAATTCGAATTGTTAGAAATTTTATTGGAAATATTTAATTGGTGAAAAGTTTTGGTATTTAGTTTAGTAAAAATTAATACAAGACATTGGATGTAGATTGTTAAAATTGTGTCTGAAACATGTGTTAAATTGGAAATGACATAATTGTATTTTATACACAGGGGAACATTCCATATACCTGGTGGGCATGATATATATATATATATATATATATATATATATATATATATATATATGGATGGTATTTAGCGAACTCGAATTGGGATAACATCCAGGCAGAGTTACGGTGGTGCTTATTTCTCTGAATAAATCCAAAAATCATATTTTATTCAAATAAATGTCCAATATGTTTTTCGGAGGAGGTCCATAATTTTCGGAATAATTCAAAAAAATAAATATTTTTATAGAATATATATATATATCCAAATATATAATATGTCACGCGTGGCTTCAGCATGTGTGAGCGAGTCGATGAGACTCAAGAATATGAGCATATAATATTTCATTCATAATTGCATTCATATAAACATTGTACTTGAATGAATGTTAATATATATTCAATACATATTACGTGCACTTAGGTAGGGAGTAACTCTGAAAGAGTTTACCCTACTGAGCTTTGCTCACTCCGTGGTGGGACCCCTTTTCACGTACAGGTCTAGGACAGATGACAGATCTACATACGGGATCGCACATGTGAAGGAAAGCCAGTTGTGGCTTAAATAATATGTCGTGCATTTTCTTTCTTCCACTGAGCAAATAAAATGTAAAACAAAAAAATGTATTTGTACATTTGAGAAAATTTTAATTTATTACACAATGTATTGTGTGATGGAATGAATGAGACCCCCTAGGGAATGGGGTGTCACAATAGGAAGAATAAGTAGAATAAAAAGAATAATAAGAATAAGAAATATACGAAAAAAATAAGAAAAAGAATAAAAAGAATAAAAAGAATAAAAAGAATAAGAAGAATAAGAAGAATAAGAAGAATAAGAAGAAAAAGAAGAATAAAAAGAATAAGGAGAATAAGAATAAAAAAAATAAAAAAATAAGAAGAATAAAAAGATTAAAAAGAATAGGAAGAATAAAAAGAATAAAAAGATTAAGAAGAATACGAAGAAAAGAATGAAAAAAAAAAGAATAGAAGAATAAGAAGAATAAAAAGATTTAGAAGAATAAAAGAATATAAAGAATAATAATAATATAATAATAATAATAATAAAATAAGAAGAATAAGAAAAATAATGTATAAGAAGTATAAGATGAATAAGAAGAATAAAAAGAATAAGAAGAATAAGAAGTATAAGAAGAGTAAGAAGAAATAAGAATAATAAGAATAATAAGAATAATAAGAATAATGAGAATAATGAGAATAATAAGAATAATAAGAATAATAAGAATAATAAGAATAATAAGAAGATTAAGAAGAATAGGAAGAATAATAAGAATAAGAAGTATAAGAAGAATAAGAGAGTAATAAAAAGAATAAGAAGAATAAAAAGAATAAGAAGAATAGAAAAAATAAGAAGAAAAAAAGAATACAATATAAGAAGAATAAGAAGATTAAAAAGAATAAAAAGATTAAGAAGAATAAGAAGAATAGAAAGAATAAGAAGAAAAAAAGAATAGAAGAATAAGAAAATTTAGAACAATAATAAGAATAAGAAGTATAAGAAGAATAAGAAGTATAAGAAAAATAAGAAGAATAAGAAGAATAATAAGAATAAGAAGAATAATAAGAATAATAAGAATAATAAGAATAATAAGAATAATAAGAATAATAAGAAGAATAAAAATAATAAAAATAATAAAAAGAATAAGAAGAATAAAAAGAATAATAAAAATAAGAAGAATAATAATAATAAAAAGAATACAAAGAATAAGAAAATAAGAAGAATAAGATGATTAAGAAGAATAAAAAGAATATAAAAAATTAGAAGAATTAGGAGAATAAGAAGAATAAAAGAAAAGAAGAATAAGAAGAATAAGAAAAATAAGAAAAATTAGAAGAATAAGAAGAATAAGAAGAATTAGAATTAGAAGACTAAGAAGAATAAAAGAATTAAAAGAATATGAAGAATAAAAGAATAAAGAATAATAAGAATAAGAAAAAAAGAAAAAAAGAAAAATAATAAGAATAATAAGAATAAGGAGAATAAAAATAATAAAAAGAATAAGAAGATTAAGAAGAATAAGAAAAATAAGAATAATAATAATAATAAGTACAAGAAGAATAAGAAGAGTAATAAGAATATGAAAAAATGAAGAATAAGAAGAATAAATAGAATACGAAAAATACAAAAAATAAGAATAATATGAATAATAACAAGAATAAGAAGAATAAGAATATAAAAAAAGAAAAAAGAAGAATGAGAATAAAAGAGAATCAATTTTTTATCTCTCAATTCTAGAGAGAGAAAGTTGCTTTCGTAGAGAGAGAAACACCAATATTGAAGCTCTCAAGCTTGAGTTATGGAAAATCTCTCTAAGATATTTAATAAAAAAATCCTTTGCCTTGTTATTAATGAACCCATTATACTAAGCCTAGTATTTTGTGTGAAGGATGGGGTGTCCGATAGTTTGTTTTTGACTGTAGATATCGAGAAGCTTACTGCCCCATTCAAGCTCACTCTACTCACAAATTCTCACATGGGAACCCCGGATTCAAAGACATATATGCATTTTTTAAAGCTTTGAAGCTTCAGGAATCGGTAAGAATTGCGTCGTATGATGTGAAACACATAATGATTGAACTCAAGCACTTCTTTTGATTATGGCTATGCGGGCAGTGGAGCATCTCAGGCTATCCTATGAGGCTGTTCAAATGGATGCCCAAATTCACACTAAAGGAGGAATCTGGGCAAGCCCTGGTTTGGTTTTCTCTCCCTCACATCCATTTCACCTATTCTATAAACACTTCTTATATCATATTGTTCTGTGTGTGGTAAGCCTTGGCTAATAGATGAAGCTGCGGCCTTTATGACAAGGCCGAGCGTGGCAAGGGTGTGTGTAGAGGTTGATGTTTCTGCTCCTATCATGAATAGAGTGTGGGTGGGTAATGGGCATTTTAGCAGATATTGGCAAAATATAATTGCAGAAAACACACCTTAATATTGTTTAAATTGTAAAAAAATTGGGTCATTTTGATTCGGAATGCATTGTAAAGGTGAGGGGAAAAGGGCTAGGCAAAACAAAAATGGAGGGATAAATTTTGGGTAAAAAAGAGGCAGGAGGTTAGGGTAGAAGAAGTGAGGGTAGAGGAGGGGCAGAAGGAAAGAATGGGGGAGACTGGCAGTAGGGGAGGAGAGGAAGGTAGTAGGGCAACAATTGAAGAGATGGGGGTAGGGGAGGAAGATGGAGATAAAAGGAGGGTAGGATAAAAATACTAGAAATAAAAAAATGGCTAGATGAAGGGATTAATGCGATGGAGGGGGCAGGGAGGAAGGGATGGGGGATGAAAAGTAAGAGAGAGGTAATGAAAACAGCATTGTAATTGGATTTAGAAAATGAAATAATTAAACTTCAATGGAGATGAGTATGACCTCCTATCAGAGGAAGGAACTGAGGCTAAAATTTGGCTCATCACGGTTATGCACAAAGGAATGCAGAGTTAAGAATCTACATTGGAACAAGATGATTCAAAGATGCAAAATCAAAAAGTGGGAGGGTATCCTGAAAATAGAGAAAGTGCAATAGAAAAAATAAAATGGATGAGTTTACAAATAAGCAAATTGAATTTAGTAAGTAAAACTGAATAGCCTAAATCGAGTGTAAGTAAAAGTGCAAGAAACAAAAAAAATACTTAAACATGTACTATGAAACAAGATGCATAACTAGAGCGCAAGCTAGACCTAATAATGTATAATAGTCTATATTGGAACATAAGAGGAGTTGGAAATACTTCATCAATAAATAGAATTAAAAACCTAATTAAAATTCATAATATTATAATTGTAATAATAGCTGAACCCTTGGTTATTAAGGATTCACTAAAAATGTATAAAAAGAAATTAGGACTAGACAATGCATTTCATTAATAATGGCAAGATATGGCTGTTATGGAAAAAAATTGATATTGAAATTATTTCAGAGGAGGAACAGATTATTAATTTTAAGCTAAGAAAAAACTCAGATCCAATTATATCGTTGGTATATGCTAGCAACTCGAAAGAAAAAAAGAAAGTTCTGTGGAATGAAATGAAAGAGATAGAAGATAGGAATACTCCATGGATCATCGGAGGGAATTTTAACGTGGTTAAAAATGTTAAAGAAAAAACATGAGGATAGCTGCCTGACCCGTTTGTTATAGCCCAGTTTAATGAGGCAATTAATAATACGAACCTTATGTAGGTTGAGTATTTGGGGCCTAACTTCACATGGTGTAATAATAGGAAAAATAGAGGAACGATCTGGTAAAGACTTGACCGCATTCTTTATAACATCAAATGGGTGGATTACTATGGAGGGGTGAGTGTGCAACACTTAAGCAGAACATGCTCAGACCATAGCCTCCTACTTTTAAAATTTATGTTAGAGAGAGAAATAATAAAATTTTTAAATATCAGAACATGTGGGGTTTGCATAAAGATTTTGATGAAATACTAAGAGTCTCATGGCAAATGCCAACAACTAGGAATCCCATGCAGGGATTCCCTATAAAATTACGTAGGTTAAAACTAGAACTGAGTAGGTGGAATAAAAAAGTGATTTGGGAATATAAACAAGAATATTCAGGATGCTGAATCAAAAGACAACATATTAGAAATAGAGTATGAGAATAATCAGGAAACTATCTAGAGTTTTTAAATAAAACAAATGTAGAATTAAAATTAATGCTACATATGGAAGAAATATTTTGGAAACAAAGGGCGAAAGTAAAGTGGCTCAAGGAAGGATAGAAACACTAAGTTTTTTAATATAGTTACAAAATTAAAAATTCAAAGAAAAGAAATAAAAGGAATCAAAAATGATATTGGTAAGTGGATAAATAAGGAGGGAGAGATTAAAAAAGTCTTGGAAGACTACTTTAAAAGTCATGTTTGTGGCTACAGTCAACAACGGAATGACTCCTTAATTCAGCAAATAGGCAAAGAGTAAATAAGAAGAAAATAAATTCTGGAAGAGTGCCCTAGCGAAGAAGAGATAAAAGCCACGGTCTTTAGTGGAAATAAAGATTGCGCAGCGAGACCATATGGATGGAATAATGGGTTTTATCAACAAACTAGAATATAATAAAAAAAGGCTTGACAGTTGCAATCACCTGGGTTTTTGAAGGAGCAGAAATCACAAAAGCATGGGCCAGCTCATTTATTGTATTGATACCCAAGAAGTATAACCCGCTAAAAAGTGAGGATTATAGACCTATAATCTTATGAACTCGTTGTATAAAATTCTGGCTAAAGTCTTTCAAAATAGGCTAATTAGGGTAATTCCCTCCATCATATCACCAAAACAAGCAGGATTTGTTAAAAATAGATTAATGATGGATAAAATTAATTTAACTATAGAATTGATAAAGGAATTAGGGGCTAAAGTTAGGGGTCATAATGTGGTTATGAAGTTAGATTTGTCTAAGGCATTTGACAGAGTTGAATGAGATATTTTATGTTATACAATGAGGAAAATGGGATTCTCAAAATTTTGGTTTGATCAAATGTATAGATGCATTTCTAGTACATGAGTTAAAATTTTAATTAATGAGAAGTAGGCGGAGAATTTAAGCCAGTCAGAGGACTTAGACAGGGGGATCCTTTATCCCCTGTATTATTTAATATATATATATATATAGAATTGTTAATAATAAATTTAAAAGAAAAAATGAAGGAAGGTAAGATTATTAGCTTTAAACAACCTAGACAACCTCCAATTAAGTTTCTTAGCATATGCAGATGATTTAATTATTTTTACTAATGTTGGGAACACATCACTGAAGAACATGATGAGTCTATTTGATATAGTAGAGGAAGAAATGCATCACCAGCTTAATAAAAATAAATGTCAATTTGTGGTCTCGAGAAAAGCACCTGAAAGGATGGTCCAAAGAATTAAAAGAATTACATATTTTGAACAGAGTAAAGTAGCATTAATGTATTTGAGATGTCCTATCAATGAAGGAAGACTGGAGGAAGAATATTTAACTTTTTTAATAAATAAGTTAAGAGGTAAAATAGTGGGATGGAAAGAGATTATGTTAAGTATGGCGGGTTGAATCACATTAATCAAACATGTTTTACAAGGATCCATTACACATATCTTAATGACCCTACGGCCTTCGAAGAAGGTTTTGAACAATTTAGAAAAGGAGATGGCTAATTTTTTATCAAGTAACAAATCAGGAAAAAACAAGCTACATTGGAAAAAATGGGAAGACATATGTTGTTTAAAGGAGGAAGCGAGTCTAGGTTTAAACAAGCTAAATGATATGACCAAAGCCTGTGCATGTAAGAACTGGTGGAGGCTCATGCAGAATGATAGCCTATGGGAAAGATATATGAAGGCTAGATATGGTTTAAGAAAAAAGCATTCAAGAATGCTAAAAAACCATCTAAAAGTTGGAATATGATGCTTAAACAAAAAAATCTAGTTGAGAGTAATGCACGTCTAATTAAAAATCAATGGAGATGGACTCTAAATTCACAGGGAAGGTTCACACTTAAAAGTGCAAAGATATTAGAAAGAAAAGAAAAAATTAGCCAAGTCTTTAAGGGAGCCTAGGTGAAAAAGATTCCACAAAAATTAATGTATTTATGTGGACGCTTTTATCGAATGTCATTCCGGTGAATTCAAATATTCAAATGAAAGGAGTTAAATTAGCTTCCATGTGCAAATGTGTTATACTAGCATAGAAAGCACAAATCATGTATTTTCAACAGGAAAAATAGTGGTGGAAATTTGGGAATATCTAGGAAGAGATGCGCAAATAACCAATAAGTTAGAAGATCTCAAGGATAGATTAATGAGATGGAGGATAAGACACACAAAGAATAAAGTATGTAACTAGCTAAGGGATTATATTCTACATATCACAGTTTGGAGTATGTGGAAAACCAAGAATAGACGTAGGTTCGAGAATATTAAAATGAATGCTAATCATATAATAGAAGAAATTTAAAAAGAATGTTCATGGATATCAGTAGGGTCCCCCTTAAAACTCAGAAGCATTGGGATGGAAGATCAAAAAAAGAAAATATGCGGCTTACTTGCAATTAGAGAAAAAATACCTGAGGTAAGAATGGTTTGTTGGAATAAACTTCCACAGAGAAGGATTGCCCTAAACATAGATGTTAGTTTTAATAGAGATATGAGAATGGCAGGTGGAGGAGGTGTGATAAGAAATAAGAAAGGTAACGTATTAAAAGCATTTATAATGAGGGAAAAAGCATATTCAGCCTTGCATGCAGAAATCCTAGCCTTACTTAAGGGCCTTAAAATATGTAAAGAACACTCTTATATGAATATTCTAGCACAGGTTGATTCTAGTTTACTGGTGAATCTGGCTACAAATAAGACACAAATGTGGCAGTATGATGAGAATATAGAGATAATCAAGAATCTTTTAAATGAGCTAAATGGGGAAGTAATGCATACATTTAGGGAAGAAAATGCTTTTGTAGACAAACTAGCAAAGGAAGACATGAGGAAGGTTCTACATTAGTTTGATGGGGTTAATTTACCGAAGAAATATAAAGGTATAATTACATTAGACAAATTAATACCGTATATTAGAATTCAAAAATAGTAGCCGAATAGAAATTCTTGATCTCCTAGGTCCTATGGAGAAATCATAAAAATATACCTTGCTCTATTTTGTTTTTAAAATTACAGGTATGGGCTAAGATGAAAGTATATAGAAAATGGCATATGGCAGGAAAAGCAAAATTTGGGTAGAGACTAACTATCACTGCCTAAGCAGATAATGAGCTTTAAATAAATAATTAAAACAATTTGTATCTTTCATTTTGTTGTTACGGCATTTGGTTGCCTTCGTATCAAACATTCTGCAAGGTCGCTTGGTTGTGAGGATGGTTGTGCTATTGGTCAGGAGGCAATATATATTTGATATCTATTGTTACTATGTTATTGGATTTGAATGCTTGAAGTGCAGGGACTGTATTGATCTAATGCATTTACAATTCAAGAGAGGGAGGATAGGCTGAAACTGAATAATATAGCAAAGAGGCTTCCAACATTCTAAAATAATTTAACTAGAAGTAGATTGCCTACTGTATTGAACAGTCTGCAGATCTCTTGGCTGTGAGGAAGGGCTGTGTTGTTAGTCAGGAGGCAATATATATATTGATAGTTGTTGTTACTATTGTTTTTGGCTTTGCATGCTTAAAGTGCAGGGGCTACAGTGGTCAAATGCATTAACAACACACGGAAGAGGAGGATAGGCTGACTGAATAAAATAGCAAATAGGCTGCCAAAATTCTTACATAAAGATAGGATGCCAGTAAATAAGTAGCTGGAGATGGGAAAAAAGGAATTGCAGCTTACAAATGATCCATCAATACAAGACATGCATTAAATTAAAGATTATGGATAATCAAGCGAGGCTGGTACTTGAAAAAAATAGCAAAGATGCTGTCAAATTTTTTCTAAGACTATAGCTGTGAAATGAGGTTGCTATGCTGCTATGCTGTGAATTTCTATTCTTAAAGAAGCAATGGTTAAAGTTGTTACTATAAAAGGGAGCAAGCATGTAGGCTTATCAGACAAAGAAGTAAAAGCAAAACAGGGCAGGATACACAACATAAAAATTATACAAATGAAAATCTCAAAGATTCTTTATTTTTTAAGAAAGCATGATTGTAAAGCTATTTTGTACATTGTTTTTTTGTCAAGTATGTAAAAGGGGAATAGAGTAAATCATTAGATTAAAAAATGATATTCCTCCGCCAAAATAGAGGGCTTTTATAATTAATAAACAAACCTTAAAAAATAGAAGAATTAGAAGTATAAGAATAATAAGAAGAATAACATGAATAACAAGAATAAAAATAATAAGAAAAAAAAGAGAATAAGAATAATAAGAAGAATAAAAAGAATAAAAAGATTAAGAAGAATATGAAAAATAAGAAGAATAAGAAGAATTATAAGAATATGAAGAATAAAAAGAATTAGAAGAATAATAAAGATATGAAGAATTAGAAGAATATGATGAATAAAAAGAATAATAAATAAGAAGAATAAAAAAATTAGAAGAATAAGAAAATAAAAAGAATAAGAAGAATAAGAAGTACGAAGATTAAGAAGAATATAAGAAGAATAAGAAGAAAAAGAGAATGAGAAGTTTAAGAAGAATTAGAAGAAAAGAAAGAATGAGAAGAAAAAAAGAATAGAAGAATATGAAGAATAAGAAGATTAAGAAGAATAAGATGAATAAGAAGAATAATATTAATAAGAAGTATAATATTAATAAGAAGTATAAGAAGAATAAAAAGAATAAGAAGAATAAGAAGTATAAGAAGAATAAGGATTAAGAAGAATAGGAAGTAAGAAGAATAATAAAAATAATAAGAATAAGAAGTATAAGAAGAATAAGAGAGTATTAAAAATAAGAAGAATAAGAAGTATAAGAAGAATAAGAAGAGTAATAAAAATAAGAAGAATAAGAAGAATAAGAAGAATGAAAAGAATATGAAAAATAAGAAGAATAAGAAAAATAAAAAAGA